>JAQGAV010004267.1:0-10633 GCA_034691345.1 Phasmarhabditis papillosa | reverse complement strand
TGTTACTTGGCAAAGAATAGCAAGAGACGAGCCCAGAATATTCAGAAATATGATTACCCAGCGCTAATGAAATACACTCTGGCAATTTTCTGGCAATAAATATTATTATTATTATTATTATTATTATTATTATTATTGTAGCCAGTCCATCGGCGGAAGGGGGCACTGTAAGGGATTATTAGAAAAAAGACAAACTAATTGACTTAACAGCTTGGAGTAGTTGGTAATATAACAAAAATTTGTAGCCAAAAATTGGGTTGTACTAGCAAACCTTTGTTTAATATCTCGTTAATATTACAGTGAAACATTGTGTTTGTTTATGTTGTTCACCACTTTAATCGTTTATTACTTTCTTATGTTATTTATGGTAGAGGGCAATGAAATCAAAACGAATTTCGTGAAAAGTGCAGTATAGGATACAGTCGCTAGTCGCGATATAGTGAAATGTTCAATTTCCCTCGAAAATATTTTAAATAGCTTATTTTACTGGGGTAATTTGTTCATCGAGCAATATAACTAAAGATTTCCATTGTTTTCTTGATAAGGAAATACAACTTCTAAGAATAGCAAATGTTACACAGGCTTGTTTAAACCATAGAAATGTTAGTATCCTCAATGCTGGGTAAACTGTTCCTCGAAAAAAAAGTTTTGTGAACCATCGATTTATGCAATTCTGCAATTCTGCAATTCTCTTAATAGATATGACTTTTATAGGCCAGAATCTACAAATTCCGGCAGTTCTGCTTCATTGCCCTCGGCAAATTAAGCTAATTCTGATCACTTATTAATCAGCAAAATTTGCAGAGTCTATTTAAGTGGCCCGTTTGATTTGATCTCATCTAGTTTGGAAGTTTCAGTGACTAGGCTTAACTTGCTAGACGACAATCAATCTTCACTTAATTTATAAGTTGGAAAAATTATTGGATTCAAAATGTTTTTAGTATTTGTTGACTATGTAAGAAACATTGTTTCTAATGTTTTTCACCTATAAACTTTACCAGAAAAGCTTTTTCCCCTTAAAAATACATTTTACCTTAATTATGTAACTGTATGTGAGTTTCTTGTTTACTTTTTATTTTCCTTTACAAAAAGTTCTCTGAAGTCTAAAACAATAAAATATCCAAAATATAAAAAATTCTAACTAGATTAGTTGTCAAGATTATATAAGGAGAAGAACTGTTTCACAGCGATATAGGTGTTCGCTTTATTGAAATAATTAGTGTTCGGTTTTGATTTTGATTACGCATTCATAAACTTCTAAACCATGTTGTCAAAGTACCTTCCCACTGAAGTCAACTCCGAAGTAATTCTTAGGTTTGGCATCTCCACAGATATCATGACGATCATTGGATCACAAAACTTCTCAAAGACAAAAAGATGGATCTTTTTTACAAACTCGTCTATTCCAATGAGATTTGTTTCCCATAGATCCGAAACGATGATGCAATCTCGAACCTCCTTAATCCTCCTAAGCGGCCGTTTTGGCAAATTTCGCCGGCATAACTGCGCTTTTTGCGCCTGCATAACTGCGCAACTCGAGTGATTCGACGACTTTTGTATCACCAATTTCCGAATTGAGTTTTTCTTTGCGCAGATCGGACCTGTCCCAGTGGTGGCATCGTTCATATAAAAGCCTCACCCACAAACTTTATATCTCCCTTCTAGCTTGGAGCGCGCTTGTTGATGCTAACAATACACGGGCGGCTCCGCCCCCACCTTTTGTCAAAAGACCATCCGAATTCTCAGTTCAGGTCCAGCCTTGTTAGGTGAAATGTTGAAACATTGGATCGTCCTGCCCCCTCGGGGGTGGTTATCTTTCGGTCCACAGAGAGCGCGGACCGGGTAAGGGACGGGTCGCAGCCATCCTGAACTGAATCCATCCAAAAATCAGCGATACACTGCCAAATTTAGACAGTTTAGGTTTATTCTATTCTCTAGTGTAAAGCTAATAAGCATATAAAGTATTTGTTTTTGGTTTCTGAAAAGATTTTGCATTCGCAGTTTGTTGATAACCTTCAAACTTTCTGAAAACTTAGTGAATCTTTATATTTTGTAGACACTATTAGTGTATTAGTATTATTTTGTTATGTTAAATCTGAAGACCTGAAATCATATTCTCTAAAATTGTATTCAAGTCTTTCTCTCTCATTAGTTGAGGGTTCACAAACTATAAACTCTTCATTCCTATATACTCGCGCAATAAATTTAACTCTTTTTATAATAAACTATTCAATTCATTTCAAACAAGTTTATTATCCGATTTTTACCTAACTTTGCTTGTAATAATGCAGCTACTGTTTATAATTTGTACTTAACTGTGGTTTTCAGAAACTAATGCGCATCTGGTTTTAAGATTTTCAAAAGTTTCACTACAATTTAAACCATCAACGAGAATTGTTATTCAATTTAGTTTGGGTTTTTGTACTTTTTCAAAAATTTTGAAATGATTTGTCACTTATTTCAGATATGTTGCGGTTATTATTAGCTACGACATTGGTATCAGCGACCCTCGCTTCCTACTGTGGAGACTCGGCAATTCCCTATAGTTTTGAGGTATGATTTTTGAGATGGTATAGTACAATTCAAAAGTAAAGTAGTTATCCGTCTTGAAAAGATGTCACAATGGGCAGATTCCCCCACGGGGTTGTACTACAAGAAAGGATATAGACAACATTTTGTTAATGATACTTTGGAAATAGAATATAGTCGAATTCGAAGTACTTTCCCCTTCAAAGTTTACTAAATACGTAACGTTTTTATGAAAATAAGTAGAAGACACAGTATATTTACTCTTAAAAAATATAGATTTCAAGTTATCCATAGATTTTATAGTTTCTGTCTTCAAGACGGTCAAAGTTTCAATAGGGTGTACTATAGTTATAGTCAGCGCCGAGAGTAATAATGGGGTGTCACTTGCGTGTTTATAGGGTTTTAAACACCGCATCTGCAGGCAAATTGCACGCGCGTACTTGCAAAGTACAATATTGAACGGAGAGAAGCCGCCAGATTCTGGCGCCGAGCTCGCAAAAGTGGCTCAGACGAGAGTTGAATTCGTTACACTCCATCATTACTATTGGCTCCCACTGTAGCTAGAAAGAATATTTTACCTTGAACTGAATTTCATTTCTTATCGGTTTAATGCATAAATTTAAACATAAATTATGGATTTGAAAAGCTTTAAAAACACTCGAACTTAAGAAGTCAGAAAAAAGTAGTTGATTAAAACTCTACAATAGATCGTCGGTCTTCAACAATAGACAATCTCCCAGCTAAAATAATTGTGATCCTAGTTATTCCTATTACTCACTCGCTACGTGATCACGTATTCCCGTTCTGCGCACTTTGGTCTTTAGAGACGTTTAGGGCTAGCTTTAATTGACTTAACGGCCGGTGTTCGGCAGAATAGCCGGTGCTTTAATTAGACCTTTTGGGTTTGACCAGTGTCAAAAGGGGTGGTTGTGACAAAAAGTTAAAATATCGGGGACATTTGCTATGTTGAGTAAAGTTGATTATGCATATGTGTAAGATCAATGTTTCTACCAAAGCTGTATTCTTTAGTAGCGGAATAGGAATAGGAGTGAATCATTTATAGGGTCTAGGGTCGGTAACAAGTATTAAGTAAAGATACTTCTTCTCTACTTGGCCCTTCTGGGATCTAGGGAGTGGGTAATCGAATCCAATGACCCATACCACAACTCAAGAGCCTTTGAATTAGTTGCAAAAACAACTTTAAAAAACCTAAAGCCCTGAAACTGACTATAGTTTACAATAGAAAACATGATGTTTTTATGTTTTGAAGAAATATTTCAAACTGAACTTTTCAAATAATTTCAATAGCTTGCTCTATAACCATATTCCCTTTATGTACTACAATCCGAACATCCGAACACGAAACATTTAATTTCTTTAATAATATTAACATAAATTCTTCAAATATGCATAAAACAAAAGCTTGATTGTTGATTATAAACTGTAAACTAATTTTTCTACTTAGCAGTAGTTACTGGACACCGTATAAGTATTGTTAATTGCTTTAACAAATATTTTAGGCCCTAGCCGATGGACAGCCCGTACTCGGATGCGCCCGACCTTCCTGCTTTGGATGGAACCCAGATGGTCTTCCTGTCTCGAATACAGCCAACTTTTATAGGTAACAACTTGATATAATAAATAATTCAAGTCTAAATTAGGATTCGAATAACTTTGGGTCACGAAAATGCATAACGGGTCATTGTAGTACATAAAATTACAAACAAGCTATGATTGGAAAATTGAACTAACTGTTTCAAACAATTTGTTTTAAGTTTTTCGAGTAAATAATAGTTTCTTAATAATTACATTATAGAAAAACTGCTAGGCTTTAGCCTGCCGCTGTATTAATTGAAACTAAAGTTATTTTCAAAGACATGACACAAGAAACGTTATCCGATGCCTCTCCAAACAACCAAAAAGGCTCTGAGCGCTAGATACAATCTTCCAAATTCCAATTCCACTATGTTTTTTACATGTGTTTCATATCTTTTTGTTCAGAATAAACGCGCGTCCGGACGGTTTCTTCAGAAAGGACAGAGGCAGTGTACCCCCATTCCAGAAGGGAGACATCAGATACTATCAACAACAGACTGCCGTGAGTTTTACAAAGATTTTTGCTTTTACGCCATAATTAGCTAGAATATAATGGAATGTTTCATATCGGCACTGCAGTATAAGTAACAAATTCTATATATATATATAAATATATATATATATATATATATATGTTCTACTGTTACACTTCTGAAGGATTGAGGTTGGGCCATATGCCATATAACGTTATGATCAGGGGTGGTCCTATGCACCCGGACAGACCTATAATACTGAGATGACATTAATTTGTTTAACTTTTAGAAGCAATTTTCTTATAAGTTGTTACGTTTCGGAAATTTGTTGTACAGCTATTTTTATCAGCTAGAATGTCTTTGACGGACACTGGGCCGATTCGGGTCTTTGATGTGTAATATTTTTGAGGGAGGAAGGTATTGGCGCGAGATGGAAGATTTCAAAAATTTCACGTTTTGGCATAAGTATAGTTTAACCGTGCTGTAAAAACTATTTTATATTTGTTTGCAAATAGATACTGAAAGCCTAACATGCTTTCTTATATTAATGTCTGAAAGGTTCCTAAAAACTCCGAACCAACCATGACAAGATTGACTCATTTCACTGAAAACAGGGAAACATAAAATGTTTTTATATCTAAATTTTTGAAAGAGAATCTTCCGAAATAGACCAAATTGCTGAATAATCGCACGATTGACACTTTTCTTATCTCCACTACCGTTAACAATGCAAAACGAGACACTGGTATGCGAAACAATTGAATTTTGTTGCTGATCTCTTAATCGTCCACCGCAACCGAATTGCGGTTCTTCTTTCAAGTTTCAAGCTATTTGTCAAATTCATCAATTTGCATTTCAACATCTCTGTGGAGAATTCGAGACGAGATGCTTCGAGTTTTTGAACCCCACGGATCCAGTTTTGGCACCCGATCTGACAGTTTCAACTCAAACACTCCCGCGCATCCCGTAATTAGCTAGTTTAACTATGTGAATTGTTCTTCTTATTGTTCGCGGTAGTTTAGCAGTCAATAAATAACCCTGGGGCGCCCTTATAGGCTTCAATCTAGATGGGGCGCGCGCTATGTCGTCACCGCACTTTCGCATCCGGTTAAGTCCGGCGGGATCGGCGGGATCGGCGGGATCGGCAAGAACACTTGATCTTTATCGGGAATCAGCTGCGAAAAGAGACGTCATGGAAAAGAAAAGCTCAGTAGTATAATTTCACCAAAGTTATCTGAGATCAATAGCTGATATAAAAAACAAAGTCCTAGCCAAATACAAAAGGTGTTTCGATATTTTGGTTAGGTAAATTTCAACAAATTCCTGGATTCTAAAAGTACTACAGATTTGAAACTGAATAAAAGTATAGTCGGTTGCAAAATATAGATAGACTGCATTGCGCGGTCCTCATTCAATACGCGATGTTGAAAAATTCAGCCTTTAAATAGTTCTGAATTGCTCAATATTTTGAAGGCCAAATTAGCTATACCGCGTGGGCAGTGTAGTTTAGGTTTTGACCGCTAACAATACAGTCTATAACAGAAAAAAGACTGCAGTGAGCGGTGTTGTTTAAGATTTCCGAAATCACTCTAGATCGTTTTTGTTTGTGGTCAGAAAAATATTATTGTACTAGTTTTCTTTTGCATCATGTCCAGAAAAAGACAAATACGCATTTGTGGAAGCCTATGTATACCACCGCGCTCCTAGGTCTATTGTTTGTTATAGACAATATCTATTCTGAAAAATCTGCACTTTGCCCTTCCTTAAAATTCACTTTCCAAAATTTATTAATTGGCAAATTTGCATATCCACATTATATGATCTATCAAGTCTGTTTCCAATTTATTCCATCGCTCCTCTGCAAATCGCCCTTTGTCCGCAGTTGAACCAATCAAATCAAATCTCGGGGTGAAAGTGTGGCTAATTTTGGAAAGTTTGAAACAATAAAAGAGAAATTCGAAGGGATACAGAGGTGAACGGTCAGCCGAAGGGACCGCATCTGGGTTGCAAAACTGAAAGTGTCAAGTTTTTTATTAGTTTTTTTGGATAATAAAATGAAGTATTAGGATCGGCACAAGAAACTACGCCGAACCGTTAAATGAGTAATAGTTTAAGTTTGAAGATCAAGATTAAGATGAAAGGTCAGGCTAACGAAACATTAATTTTCTAAATATATATTCAATGTATATATATATATATAGATTTATTGAATATAGAAATATAAATTAATAGATACTGCTAGATTCGATATTTTCGAAAATAGATAGGTAAATAAAGTGTTTCACAGGGCAGCAAAGTTTCTTTCCTAAATCTAGGGATAGTTGTTCGACCGCTATATCGAATAAAGAAACCAAATACTCTAATTTTAATACCATCTGAATAAAGTGACCCTATCTTTTTGCCACTGAAGCTATCGCTCCTTTGATTCACTTAATCGGTATCAAATGTGGTGATTCTTTTAGTCGCTATTCTAAGATTTTATAATCCTAAGAGAGTAATACCTTACTTTGAACTTTGAGGGATCATCTTTTTCTGTAAGTTGTCAAAGGTCTTAAATCCGAAACCAATGTATAAATCACATGTTGTACACTTAAACAGGCGGAAATACAAATTAGAGGTTTAGTCTACGTATACAGTATTTACTTTGAACCCAATGTAGTCTACAATTAATACTATACTTAAAAATAAAATTTCAACAATTCTCAAATCATTGAAACATCTAGTTTGCCCTTAAAATGATCGTTCTTTCAATTCAAATTCACTCCATGATTTACGACGTCTTTAATTGATCATTGTTTTTGCCGCTTTAAGAAGCTTGGATCATCTTAACAAGCATCAATCGTATTCCTTAATTTGAAGAAGAATATCCCTTTTGTATGGAATCCACTTGCGTGAACACGTTATACAAAGAGAATTTGAGAGGGTGATATTGTTATAGCTTGTATGGTACACAAGATATATAAAGACGACTGATAGAGTTAACGCCGGCTCGGACAGAATTCGGGGAGTTTTTTTTTTTCAATTTTTATAGAAAAACAGAATTTTTATACATTTTTGATAACAGTTTTTGGTTTTTGCCGCAAAGCGGCTTCCTTTACTAGCTTGCGCCTCAGGCCTACCCACCAACTTACTGGCACCTGTCTAGCGACCGGCCGTATACAAATGCAAAAGATCCGTCCACCGCTAAA
The DNA here is from genome assembly GCA_034691345.1 of Phasmarhabditis papillosa. Lineage (NCBI taxonomy): Eukaryota > Metazoa > Nematoda > Chromadorea > Rhabditida > Rhabditidae > Pellioditis > Pellioditis papillosa. The sequence goes on along the minus strand of JAQGAV010004267.1, from coordinate 2,847 downwards.
AAACGAAAATTTAGAATCTTGCAATTGACTTCAATTGCTTCCACATTAGTGAAGTTCCTTCCTAACTTCGAGATGCGGTAATTTCGCTGTGTTAGCGTTGTTGTAAGCTTCGTCAACTGCAATGTATACATCACGGCGCCAATGAAGGATACTTACTGCCAGTAAATTTATAACTGATGAGGTGATAGAAGACTATAAAAATTGATGAATAGTTTTCAATGTATATATTCTCTTTCGGCCACTGAAGTACAGCCACGTTGAAACCCGCAATTGTAAAAAAAAATAAAGCTATACTGTTCAGCTTATTAGACGTAAATGTATAAACGAGCTTTACTTATATCTTTTTTCGATAAAGAAATGAAATGTTTCACACTTTTTAAAAGTTTCTTTGGTAGCTTCGGATATAATCTACTGTTCATATAATAATAATTGATCATAATTAGTACACGTCTCTTACTTGAATATTTATGAACAATTCTCTCTTTTTACTATATTTTGTATCTCAACTTTTCTGACTTCTACTCGCGTAAGCACATCTCATTGTTTCAAAATCCCATTATACGGGTTGGCAATCTATTTAGTCTCTACACAGCAGGCGGTGAAACGAATCATCTCTCGCGGTCGAGATTAATCACTTTGCCAGACCGTGGCAAGTTTGTTTCGCTAAAATGAGATTGCGTAGCTAGCAAGACGAACCATGGAACGTTCTCTAAAAAATCATTGAAACGGACGGATGTGAAGCGTAGATAATTAACAAACATGAAAGAACCTACATGTTAGAATACAATTTGGCACAGATTTGGTAGAAATGTTCGAAGGACCACAGCTAGAATAATTATCAATGGAGAAAATGCCCATATATTAATCATAATGAAACATTTGTTTTACATAAGTGCAAGTTGAGTATACCCTAAGAACGAAAGGAAAACTAATTGTTAATTACCGTTATTTAATTAATGAACACTTGATATTTAATTGTTATTGAATTGGTAATTGGTTAACTTTACGCAACTAAATAGTTTGTAAGCATACGGGCTATAGAATTCAAAATTTGGAATCAAAATGTGGGTTAACTGGATCTCTAGGAGTAAGCCTTGACCTTAATGTTACTTTAATTACTACCCAATATTTATATTAAAAATAAAGAAAGTTATTTCTAGATCTGTGACGAGTCATACCAGTCTACCAACTGTAACACCGAGGACCAATGGGTATCTGGAATCGCACCACTTCTTAATGTTACTCAACATCCGTGAGTTATTTTATTGATTAACTAATATAAACAAAAGGTTAGCTACTTTCAATATAGTCTGATTCAAAAGTAATAATAAAGTGAAAGAACTCGGGGATTTGTCTTAGCCTTTTTTGCGAACACCGTGCAAGCTCGTCGCCACTTCTCCCGCTACAAACTTGCACTAACATGGTACGCTCGTGCAATCTTTATACATGGGTGGTGTTGTAAATCCTCTAAATACGCAGATAAAACTCCATTATTATTCTTAGGCCAGAATATGGTTCACGCGCAAGTAAGAAAATGAGTACAAACGATAGTTTTTGCTTTAATTTTCCCAGTTTCGTCGAATATGTATATGAAACGTTTCACATTTTTAGAAAAAATGATAGTTTTATACAAATTTTCGTAGAATATCCGTTACAGAACTGTTCTCCAATGCTGTACCTATGAGCCACTTCGTCTATCCACAGATAGAGGAATTGCCAGTGTAAACCAAGGACAGATTGTTGTCGGAGGAGAGGTTAGAACAGTCCTTTAACCAGGAATGATCACTTAACTCTGCGAAATGGTCATATTTGTTGTTGATATTCCTGGGCCATATATAATATTGGAGAGATCAGTATAGCGAAACTGTACACATTTACGGACTGGCTTGGCTTTGTTCTAAGATTTTAAGAAGTTCCGAAGCTGTACTGGGTCACGTCGATAGCACTATCTCACCCTTGGGTACGGGTGCCGAACAATCTGGGTGGGAATCTATTTTCCTGGTCAGATCATCAACTAACAGAAGATTTTTCAAAAAAGCAACCCCGGCCTGAGTCAGCCCGTACTTTTGCCTCTCCTGATCGGAACACTGTAAGATCATTAGATAGAAGTATTGTGTTTGCAGGTTACCCGTCACGGTCGCCAGTATGCTTTCGACTATATCTCCGATCTTAGCAAGACTATTAACAAAGATGGAACTGTAACCTATGATGTTAGCATCAGAAGATTCCCATGTGCTGCAGTTAAAGAGAACGGTTCGTGTGAAAATAAAGTTATAAACATTTGCGCAGGAAGGGCGGGACTACCAAAAAATGGAACCCTAAAAACAAAGCTAAAATCAAAATAGTTCTGTTTTCTGGGAGGCCCGGAATGAAAGTAGTCGCGGTGTTAAAAAATAAATAGAGAAACGATCTGATTGCTGAATATTCAACCATAAAATACATTACTGTACAATATACCAAAAGCATCACTATTAGATTATACATATCCTTTTGAAACAATCTTGCAGTTTCCCATATTAATTAGAAAAATTTGTTCAGTAAACAAGTTTTTTTTCTTTTGAATGAATGAAATAAGTGTATTCAGTTCCTAGCAAGAAGCCTGAGTTTGCTGCCGCTCGCGCCTTCCAAGCCCCTACTGCCGAACTAGGACAGGCTATTGATACTAACGTAAGTTGTTGAGGAATTTAATATAGTTTACATTTTTAAAATAACGTTAATAAACAGTTAATATTATTATACGCACTGAAACATAAATTTTCCTAAGTCAAAATCTATAGTTAAACTTAACTACCTAGTGCAATACTGCTTTCGAAAGTTAATTTCTAGTTCTATCAGGGGGGGGGGGGG
>JAQGAV010004266.1:0-10636 GCA_034691345.1 Phasmarhabditis papillosa | reverse complement strand
AAACATATTGTTAAGTTGTGAAATACTAAGTCAAACCACTGAATACCGATAAGGAAGGTGTGCATAACCTGCACAGTGTTACCAAATGTTTTGAGAACAGCTTTGCCTATATATCTGACTGTATTCTCAAAATTCTGCGAACAAGTGACTCAGCTTCAGCTATTTTCAGCTATTATATAAAAACTGTTAGCAAATGAACGATGAGCGTTGGTAACACATGTAATATAGAGATAGAAAGTATTATAACTTTAAAAACTATTTAACATAAAACAATTTAAATGTATTCGAAACGGTAACTTAAATCTTTATTTTTGAATATGGTGGTAGCATTTAGATGTTACTGCCTACATGACTAACATACAACAAAGACCCCTAATATGAGTCATGAATACCTTAAAAGGAGGTCCCACACCGACAATACAGATGATAAAAGCAAAATTTTAAATTTCTCGTTATATTAAAGTATTCAAAATTACTCTAGCAGAAGTTTGTGAAATAAAATTAAATACTTACATTGCCTGATAAGAGTGGGGTTACATGCTGATAAATATAGAGAAAATGTACGGAACACACATTCTTTGCATTTATTTATCTTTAGGCCATATTAAACGGAAACACATAGTAATTCGATAGGAACAACTAATAAACGTTATAAAAAGAAAGCATTATGCTTAAAATTATCTGACAATATTAGATATGTAGATTGAATCGATTTAGGGTTGTTACAGTGAACATGAAACGTTTGTATAATGTTGCTCCTGTATACTTCAAATTTATGAAAAAGTGAAAACTTGGATATTTTATCTTGATTAACAATCCTAAACGAAATAGAATTAAACTTTTAGAAAAGTTATTATAAGGAAGCGAAGAAAGAAACCGTAATCAAAACGAGAGAAAAATAATACCACCCGACGACTTTAATTCTGAAATAAAACAAAAACATAAGCGAATGTTTAGATTCGCCCCTTTCGGAGGCTGTGAATCAAATGAAACAATGAAAACATTGGCGTTTGTCGCTAGTCGGAATGTGTCATCCAAATGCCAGCCAGAAGACATTTAGAAACAACTCCACCAAAGACAAATCGTAATAAGAAAAAGAAAATTGCTATTTACGGTAGGAAATTATTCCAGGAATGTCAAATTCAAAATCCAATTGAAATTGGAGCGTACAAAACGAAACGGGGCGACCATATGGCTACCGAACATTCATCACCGTTTGGTGGGATTTCACAGCATGCAAATGACAGATAAACCTAACAGAAGCAAATAGACAAATACCGTAAAATTGAAAGAAATATGTTTTTAGTTATGTTTATGTTTTAAACCTAATAAAGTCTTAAATAATATTGACAGGAGAGCCTAGTTTGTTTCATAGTGGTAGGTGTGTGTGTTCATTTTTGGGGTGCATATTCATAAATACTGGCGTATTTTGGATGGATTATGAAAGGTTGATGCGACGCTAAGATATAGTCAATTCCTCATTTACTAGATATGAAAAGAGAGAGAGAATATCTCGAGATTACTCTAAGGACAAGATGCGTACGGGTCGGTCTGTGGCCTTGGTCACAACAGAAGATGCAATCATGATACTCACTTATTTCATGCATTCCTAATAATAGACAACAACGCTGATGCCTAGAAAACATGATCCCGGGAACCCAGTTGTAAGGAATCTACACAGTAACTAGGGTGGAAAAAGAACAACCTGGCTCTGTTGACTTTACTCTTTCTTCATCAACAGCTTAATGTTAATCAACACAAAAACAGTGGAATGAGCGCAAAAACAATTCAGTTGAAAATCAAAATAAATGTTTGAGTAATAAGAACACTCCGTTTTATGAGATATAATATTAGACTTTTTGTTGCTCCAATTTGTCTTTATTGCGAAAAACATAGCTGGCGGTCAGCAAAACGCTGTAAACCTGCTCAATTGCTCAAAATGCTTTTCACTTTTACGCTCGAGAACCGATTTGGAAAATTTATAACGCAGTGGTCCTTAAGGCAGGCGAACTAATGTTTTTTTCTGGTCGCGAGTTCGTTGTTTACGGCTCTAATTCCTGCTAAATGCAATTGCTCCCTGGGGGGTCAGATTTTCTTGCAATGTGTGGTCCAGTTGTATTTCCGAGACCAAAGTAAAGAGAACAACATTGCGTGTGCCACAATCCGAAACGGCCGCGCAATTACCGACTTAACTTCTGAATGTCGTCTAATTGTGAGGGGCAGTTTAGGACAAATTTGTTTCGAACACTACTTTGATTGTTGAAATGATTATTTCTAATATAATAGTAGTGCAGGTGAGCATCTCTTGGGGTTTTTTGTTGGCCAGCTGAGTCACAGGCGAAGGGACACTGGCAGCCCCTGTTCACCCATCGCCTCTCCATTGAAACACTGAAAATAATCGATTCTTCGATGAAAAATCAAAGTAATTATTTATGGTCCTTAATTTTACTACATTTGGAGAGGTTAAATGTTTTAGTCAAATATTAGTTCGGGAGTTCGCTTAATCAAGTTAAACGAAAACAAGACGCGGCGTTCTCAATGTTCGATCCGTCATTTTGCATGTCGCCTTCAAGGTCTTAATATAGCGTCCACTTTAGGGATCAGGTTGGTGGGTGTGGTGTTCTAATGGAACTTTGGTACAAATCGACGACCCCCTTTCGTTCTCTTTGCATATAATCGATATTCCTGTAAACTCAACTCACCAGCAGCGTGATATCATCATTGCCTAATCAGCAAGATAAGTAAACTACAGCGAAACCAGGAACTAGTCGTGCTTACGGGCGCAATTTGCAAATCAACAACCACACCACTGCTGGCAAACTTAATTTGAGTAACTAAATAATGAATTCTGACAGCGCAATAAGGAAAAGCCGTGCAGATTCGAGGACCCTGAAGTTTTTGAGGTCTTTAACTGCAACTCACATCGTGAAAACACCTCAGCGAGAATAAGGAGCAGTTGTCTACTAGAGATGGACGACTACATGAGGATTGTAATTTCGGTGGGGCGCGACTGAAGTCACAATTTATTCAAAATGAAACTGAAACAAAACGAGTGGCCGGCCGCCCACCACCGAAATTTCATTCATCGCGAGAATGTTAATCATCGTTATTATTTTTCGTCAAAGCTAATAAGAGAATTATCGATTTGTTGACGGAATTCCGTTATTTTGTAAAAATTTGAATGAATAAGACACTGACAGTAGTACAAAACCAAGAGGATTTAATTGTATTAGTGTATATTGAAGGATAACAAATGGGAAATTATGAGAAACCTTGAGGATCGTATAGGCTTAAGGCTGAACGTACTACCGTGCTTTTTCATCCACTGCAATTCAGTTCAAAGGGGTTCTTTAGCGCAGCAGCATACGTCTTCTCAACCATAAAAGAAACCAACCCCTCTTCGTATCATTTTATTCGTTCAATACGAGGCTAATTAAAGAACAGCTACATAAACTTTAGCTATCCAGTTGCAATGAATTTTTAATATCTGAGATATTGTCAACAACTATCTCAAACTGTGAAGTAGAATACTTTTGTTGAAGAGAGTAAATTGTCGAAAAGTACATATGTCAATAGAGTACTAAGCTGCCTTGCTAAAGTATCGAAGGTCTAAAAATAAAATTGGCCGGAAATTTGTGTAGACTAGCAGTGTGCCGAATTTCGGCTGAGAATTAAAAGACGCTTTTCGCGCCGGGAAACATAATCTCACATGGTTTGTGTGCGCAAATGACAAGCGCGCCAAGATGGGACCGAACAGCAAACCCCAACCAAATTGCTAATCATTACGATTGAACACATAATATCATTCAGAGTGAAATATATCATAAATGAAAGAAAAATCAATAATTTTTTTCAAAGAACAACTTACTAAAATTTATAATAAGTAGAAACATAATGAAGGATAAACAACAAGACGTGAAATTCGTGATTCATCAAGCAAATTAGAGATATGAAAGATTTTCAGTAAAAATAATAATTAAGATACTGCAACATGCATGCCAATTGAGAGCTATATCTAGATGGTAAGACCGTAGTGTGGAGTCAATGTAAAAAAGAGACCGGCCGGTCGCTCCGAAATATCGGGTTGGGACCGCATGTTTGAACTAATACTTACCATATTCACTTCACGCACTCCCATTTCACTTCGATGATTCAAAAAGCAAAAGAAAACTCGCAAACTGCGCGGCACGAGCATTCAAAAACAAATATAGATATTTCAAATTTAAAAAAAGGTTTTATTTCAAAAACTGACCAAGTGTTATTAAAAGCTTTTTTAAAAAGATTAAAACATTTAGAAAGTTAGTAAAGAGACCTAAAATAAGCTCTGATCACAAAAATAGTGGCAGAAATGGTTAATATTTAATAAATTTCTTTGTAAAACAGTTACGATGCATCATCTTTTCAACAACAACAACTTCAATGGAACGGGAGCATTCAGGAAGAATGTAAAATATCTCTCATTAACTTCACACTTGGCATTATAATAAACAACAAATAAGAAGGAATTTCCATTTTCGGTGTTATCAACAAGAGGATGGAAATCAATATTTATTGCCCGGGCTTGTTCGAATTGTGTCGGAAGATCGTTTGATTAAGCAAAGACAAATAGACGCCTGATTCGAAAAATATTTGACAACAACCATCCCGATTCAACACAAATATCGCAAGTAGGCAAATAAAGTAAGTTTTCAACTAAACAATGGCGATAAACTTAAATGAAAACTAACAAGACCAGTGAAATAACATGCGTTGTTCAAAAAGGTTTGTTTGTATGACTAAACTACATGTTTTTTGATTATAGTGTGAATGAGTCATGCGGAGGGCCATCCGTAAGCCAAAAGTCCATAGCAGATTTCAACACATGAAGCAAAGTCAGAATAATTGGGTGAAGCTAGCCAAATTTAAGCTACAACCGTTATTATGAAATAGTAAAAATATGTAAAGCCAAATATATATAATAGACAGATCACTCTACGAAAGGTAAGGAAAAACAAAATTACCTATTAAAAAGCTAAAAACATTTTAAAAAGTGATTGAATTATGGATATTCGGCTATGCGAGTCATTGAGGGTCATCATAATAAAGGTCACAGTACTCGTGTATGCAACACGCTCTCTACCAGGCCTTATACACGCAAATCCCTGACCAACCCGACAGTATCGATTGAATAGGGGGACTACAGAACTAAAATCAGGTTTCCGGTTGGCGAAAACGGGAAGAAAAGAACACGAAAACGGAAAACACGACGAGCCGCAAAGAGAGCAAACGATGCGATGCAAGACACGAAAAGAATCATCTACAGAGAAAACATATCGGAATTTAAAACAATGTTATGAAGTTTCAATCAGATTTTAAAGCCAAAAACCTATCTATCAAATATCTATAATACTAAGTGTCATAAGTATAATAAACGATGAATGAAAAAATAATTAAATATAAATTAATATGTATGTGTTGAAAAATATGTGTGACATCTCTGCTCGTACACTAACTTAATTAGTATTCTATGTATGTTTATATTTTTTCAGTTACAAGTTTGAATAAATCATGCTCTATCTTCCTTGGACTACAAACTATCTATTTTGGATTAATAAATTTCCTAATTCGCACATTTACAAATTATCGAAATTGGAAAACGCCAAATTAAAAAAAAATCTTTAAAAAAGAGAAAAATGCGTCAAAGACTCCCGAAATAATATTAAACACGGACGAACAAACACTTTCCTTTTTTTTAATTATCTTCTATAGATACACATCATGCTCACTCAGATTAGAAAGAAAACAATTTTATTAGAATATATAGAAGGAATATTAAGGAATAACAATATTGGTGGTCCGGAGGAAAGCGAACATTTTTTGAATCGCCCGCACAAAAGATTTTAGGAAAACGACGCGCGCGAAGACCTTGGATGTTATGTATACAAAGGGAAAACGTTGGAGTCGACTCGTCTTGGTCGCATAGGGCGCAACGAGGGTTAAACGTCCTGATTTCAAGGCCAATCATACCTCGACCGCGGACCAAAGAAAAGGTGGAATTAGACATTTAGTGAGTATAAACACCTGAATGAATGCGGACAAAGACAGTATCGTTAAGCTCAATATATCAGTGGACAATAAGTGTGCTAACTGAAGAAATAGATTCAGCTTTACATGCTATAATTCCGACAAAATAGAACAGCATGCAGAGCAACAGATAAAGATATTAGCTAACGCACTAAACCCCTGCGGTAGGCAATAATTTGGAGAAATATCAACAATTGTAATTTTGGAAAACTTGAGACAATTGAAAGAATATTAAGCAATTTTGAACAGCAAATTCTTGTTCTGGTCTTTGTGTGGTCATTTTTGAAAGTGCCTGCTGACCGCTTTCAGTGGTTGGGTCTTAACGCGAATACATTGCTACGGTAGAGGAGTTGAATAAACAACTGTTAACAGCAATCTAGCAACTGTATTGTATCTTGCAGTGTTCAAATGTTTTACTGTTTTGATCCTGTAGAAGTGTGAGATATTGATGTATCTATTCACATTTTGCATTCATATATCACTAACAATAACTAGTACAATTGTAAACTTGTACCCAATCATTTGCTCTGCAGGCTTTCCGAAGTACCTTTTGCAAGACTTTCATTGGTATTGTGTCCGTTCATAAAAATTTACATCTCAAGTGGGGCTCCATGCGAACGACAATCTATCAAAAATATACAACGAAATTAGGCTAGCTATACCTATTTTAAATTACTGGAATATCTCCGTAGAGTAGCTACTGAAATTTGTATTGGTTACTCGAAGAATGTACCACCTTGCTTGGCCCACAAGAAGGGTCCGTAAAGAAACGTCTGTGAAATCGTGTAGTGAGTCCAAAAACACAGAAGAATTACATTAAAAAGGTATTGACTATTTTATTAATTTGCAATATAAATAGTAACATTTTGTGATAAGAGATCAGAAAATGAGTGATTGGTGATGAGAAACCGATATACAACGAAAATGAATATGGGAAATGTACAGATAGAACCAATGGACTTACTGTCCCTAGTAATAAAACAAACTAATATAAGCAGGTCTTCTTCATAATAGCAAAAAAGTCTTCCTCACTAACTTTGCCGTCAGTTGATTTGGCAGCTTCAGTGATCATCTCGTCCAGTTCGTCAATGTCCATTCTCTCGCCCAATTCCTTAGCCACCTTACAATACATTGATCAACAATAGGGATACAAATTCGAATAGAATATAGAAAACGGGTATTTTCACTTAATTCTAGGAAATACGAAAATGAAAACAATCACTTACCTGCTGCAAATTTTGAACAGTGATGAATCCCTTCTCCTCCTTGTCAAACAATCGAAACGCACTTCGCATCTCTTCAACAGATTTGTCAGTCTGCTCATTTTTCAACAAACTAAGAAATTCATCAACATCGATCACATCCGGGCCTGTAGTAGCGAAGTAAATAATTAAATTTGCAACAATTTGTATAACCCACATTCCTTTCCCTTGATCTGCTTCTCCTTCATTTGTTTCACCTTCTTCGTCATTTCGGTGATCTGAGCATTGCGTGGTTCGAAGCCCAGCCCGCGCATTACAAGCTGAAACAGGAGAAATGAGAATTCGCTTTGACCCATAGTGGTGTTGTTATTCTACTCGACCCAAGAATTTACCTTTAGATCTGTAACTTTCAAAAGATGAGGAGACTGTTCATTGCACATGGCAAACGCAGCCTCAACCTCCTCCCTCGATACCTGGATCGGATTTGCCATCCTGAAACAAGAATTGTGAAGAAAAGTAAACACATGGCAAGCTTTTGCTCCTGTTTAGTGCGAACAACTGATTGGGATAGGGTCGGGGAATTACCCAACAATAGCCAGGAATAGTAATCAAAACAACAATTTACTGATAGCAAAGAAAAAGTAACAACTAACATGTGAAAACCTGTAACTATAACAACAACCTATTCCTAGCAATGCATACCACAAAGTTAAGAGCGTAATATGTTTAACTGCCGATGAAACTCTCTAAATCGCCGCCTAATTCATTGCGATATGAGTAGCGAATAAATCTGCCGCACGCGATTATGTTAATCGAGCGTGAGCTAATTTGAGCGGCCATGAATAACAAGCTTCCTAATATAAATAGCTAAAAAAGTGAATGCACTATTGTATATATGCATTATCGGAGAAGCAATGTAACTGACTGTTATTATCTAATTACATTGATTGATTTGATAAAATATAGTGGGAGAATCGAGAGTAGAAAAAAATGGGAACAATGTGGGAGAGTGAAGGCTGTCATTGTCAAAATAGAATGAGTCATGTTGATAGTTGACTTTCTCGGTAATTACCAATCCGGCATCATCTGCAATTAAGAGCAATTTACTAAAGAAACATAATATTTAGCAAAATGCTCATAATAGACACATCCCCAAAACTAAAAGAACCGGCGGAATAGAATGTGTTCAACCATCAGTTAAAAGGATGTAGCTTCACTTACCTAGGCATTGCCGAAATACTTGTAAAGTTTCTGGATCTCTCAGTGTACTGGCTATAATAGCAATGGCCGTTGTTTTTACATTTAGAATGGAACGAATAACATTGCATAAATGCGGAAATAGTGTGCGATCGTATACTACGTCTATAAGTATACAGAAAGTAGATGAAGTAAATGAAATGCAACTCACCAGCTGCAAGAATGACATCAGGTACCTGTTTTAGCAAACAAATATCGAACGTAGTCCAGTCGATATCAAGAACGGAAACATTAGCCGATCCATCATCCTGTAGCAAAAACGCATGAACTCGACTCGTCCGTAATACAAACCTGGCTAATCAAATCAACATTTAACTTCAAACGCTCCAGCACTTTAGAATCATAGTCAGAGAGAACTACCGAAGCGGAATTTGAGCATGCAACCGATATTCCTGAATATGGCTAATAAATTAGGTAGCCAGTGGATAAAAGGGGAAGTGAAATATCAGAATATTATACACCAACCTGCTAAGCCACATCCAGCTCCTAATTCGAGTACAACTTTCCCTGTAAAATCGAAGAAAGTGCAAAAGTAGGCAAGATCGCAAGATGCCTAAAAACAAAGACAATAGGAAAATAGATGCAAAACATACCTGCCAAATGGACAACCCAGTAGTTCCATAGCATAATTGTTGATTAGATTCGGAAATTATGCACATGATAAATGTTCCGTCGTAGTTTAAATAAAACCGATATGAGAAGTCGTTCGTATCACACATAGAATCAGCCAACGCGGAATAAAAATTATCAGGAACTTCTATGGATTTCTGCTCCAGCTGAAAATGCACCGGATATACAAATAATTAGTCGTAGCACAACATACCTGCCGAATGAAAGCTTTAAGAACAGTGCGTCGATACGATTGGCGCAGAGGATAACTATCGAATATACTGTTACACACTATTAGCTCAATGTTAGCTAAACTTTTTTCGTTAGCTACATCTCTAATAAGTTCGTCTGTTATTTTTGTACCAGAAAAGAATTTCCGACAGAAGTCCGACTCGTTCTAAAAATAGGATAATGAAAGACAGAATAAGAACAAATGAAGAGAACCTGATTGAAGTTATCCAATGTGAAACCAGTCAGTCTACTCTTTCCTTTTGCGTTCGAGCTTGTGAAACTGTTTTTTCTGTGTGTTGATGTCTAGAAGAAAAACAATGATCAAAAAAATTGGCCACTTACTATAAGCTGTTTTAGGTGGGAGATATTCGGGTCGGTCATAAGGGATTCCATAATGTTGAGCTTGAGTAAGTCTTACTTCGGCGTAGTGAATTAACTTCCAGATTTCACTAGGATCGGAAACCTAAATAAGTAAGCAAGTTTGAAATAAATTAATGATAAACTGACGTTTTTATTGGCGCGAAACTTATCGCGAGCCTCTGTGATGATTTCTTTTCTCTGTACTAATGTTAGACTTGGATCCTTTGCCTCCCAAGATTTTCCTGAAAACAAATTAAATGAAACCAAAATGGAACATGAAAACTACCTAATTTCAAAATTTGTCGATAGAGGCTAATAACTTTGTGAAAATGAGAAGGAGGACCAGCACTCATATACACTGCAACTGAAATTGTATGAATTAAAATGACAGGTTCCTTGTCCTAATTGAAATAAAAGCTGACGAAAGTGCGAAACTTAGAACACCCATATTCTGAATTGAGTTCTGTTTTAAAATTGTAATTGCAAAAAATAGAGTTGTAATTAAAAACAACGGAATGTATTCGTTCGTGACACCGCTTGCTTGAACCGTGCGCACGCAACACATGTGTTACGAGATTGTTATCCTCACAACTGAATCCGGATAGTAGAAAACAGGAATTGTAGGAAATATTGCTAGTTAGATCAATGAAGCAATCAAATACAACTATTAAACAAATCCGGTAAACTTTTTTAAACATTACTCATTGTAAAGATGGGCGTCTCGGCTCGTTTGTGAGCGAGCTGGTCCCGGTGCCGAGCCCAACAAATACAGGCGCCCAAGAAATTCTCAATTACTTCAGACCAGGGGTGCCTCGGGCCGGCCCGGGCCGGCCCGGGCCGCAACTTTGACAGCCGTGTCTGCAGAATCTGCAGTGATGGACTGACAATCACAGTGACAGGATCCGAACATAGTT
>JAQGAV010004265.1:0-10641 GCA_034691345.1 Phasmarhabditis papillosa | reverse complement strand
AGGAAAATGTTGACAATATCTAGGAAGATTGTTAATGCTGCTAAAACATACTCTTCCGGGGAAATTTCGAACCGACGACCGCCCATAATCAACTGAAATAACAAGTAATTGGCAAGTTTTCATGCTAAATCTGCTAAAACCAGATTTTTTAACTAATTAGCTTTTCTTAACTGTGGTTGCATATAAATAGTTGTATATGTATAGTCAGCGCAAAGAGTAATGATGGATGTAAAGAATTCAACGCTCATTTGATCCCCTTTTGAGGGCACCGCGCCAGCATCTGGCAGCTACTTTCCGTTCAATAGTGTACTTGGCTCCCCAGGATTCCGCGTTGAAAACCTAGTTCATGATACAGCAATAACAAATAAAATAACTTTAGTCTAACAAACCTGAACGTCTATGGCTAACCAGAACATAAACAGTAATGCACCCAGTGCTCCATATACAGTATACCATACTTGTGAATCAGTTATAGCAAACGAGATACCGGCAGCAATACCGAAGAATATCAGACCCCAAGTTAGTATATATGCAATACCGAACATTCTAAATATATGAAGATTGTATAGAAGTATAAGATATCAATTTTAAAGTGTTCGATAATTTGTCGTTTACAATAGTTAGCCTATTTAATAGGATTGCATGTCGTCAAAATATGTTTGGTGCGCCCAAAGACCAAAACAACCCATTGCTGTTGGGTACGTAACCGAAAAAGGTCTCAAAATTGATCTATTCTTTAAAATAGTCAATTTATACAAACTATAAATTACTTTTGTATGCAAACTTTCGGGCGGGCCCGAACAATTCTAAAAAATGAGAACTTCGTTCGGAATGAATACTCGGAACTATGCATTGAAGGTATGTACTGTTATTTTGTGAAACGAGCGATACCAGGGTTTGGAAAAGGCCGGCCGGTCTTTTTTTTTAATTTTTGGCCCCGCACCGGCCCTGCTGACCCTAATATATTTCACACTATTTAGCGGATATTTTCAAAAAAGTTAGTTTTTCGATACAAGAAATTAAATACTTTTTAGTTAAATAGTTCAGAGTGATGAATCGGTTGAAGCAACTACTTACGATGTTAAATCCTTATTTACAAACATTGCAAATATTATAATTACTGCTGATGCGGCACAAGTCATTGCCATACAAACCTAGAACGGATAAATGTTTGTCAAATGCTTCAGTGTGCGATATAGGAGTTTGTAAAATAAATTGTTAATGGACTCTTGTAAAACTGTTGAACCACAAAAACAAAATTGTTTCTACTTAATATATTGTTGTAAAGGATAAGTAACACTTCATAATTATAAAGCGTTTTGTGATTTTATTGTGTATATAACTTAATTTCTTGGGATATATACTAGATTATCGACTCACCAAAACCGACTGATATGTATATACAGAAACAGACATCAGCATGATACCGCAAGAAATAGTCTGGAAAGCATTGGATTATTAGATTTTCAAAACACCAAGTTTTTCAATTGAATTGACCCCTTTACTGAGTCATTAACTATCTCCTAAAACATTTCAATTTAGGATTGAACAGTTCAACATATTCACCAAAATATGAAAAAGGCAATAAAAATATATCTGAAAAATGTTTAGTTACGAAAAGTGTAGTGTATTTATATGAAAACTGCTGATTGTTATATTTTGTATTTTTTACATTTACTTTTTGTTATATAGTCAGCGCCTAATAATGGAGTGTTACTTGCGTATTTATAGGATTTTTAACACCGCACCTGCAGGCAAATTGCACGCGCGCACTTGCAAAGTAAAGTATTGAACGGAGATTAGCCGCCAGATACTGGCGCGGTGCTCGCAAAGGGGTCTCAGACGAGCGTTGAATTCATTAGATTCCATCATTGCTCTTGGCGCTGACTATAGTACTGTATGATTTTTATAATACTTGAAATACCCAAATGTATATACAACAGATAGTCTAACGATCATTAAACTATGAACTTACAAAGATAGTTAATAATATAAGATTCCATGGATGAGCTCTACGTAATGGCCGCACACATATTAGAAGTATTGAGGTAACGAGGTAAACACAACTGAAAGGTTAATACATTTGTATTATTTGTTAGTTTTGGGGACGTATGTATTTTCCCAAGTTATAAAACCGTTACACTTCTCTCAGAAAAAATAGTACCTATTTATGAACAATACAAAAAAGAACTCACATAGCTGTTATCATAAACCATATGTTATCATTCATCCAATCCATAACACTAGGCCAAATAAACGGAATTGATATACAGGCTGTTACCACTAGTAGCTAAAACAAAGTTATTTTAAGGTTTTCTGTTAAAGTGGATTATAGGAAAGTTGAAAAGGAGTATGTTTGGCGAATATAAATAATGCTAACAAGTTTACAGCACAGAAAGTGTATTTGGGCTTGATTTTTTGACATTTTTCTTTATATGACCTACCATTACAAAAACCAGTGTGAATACCTTCCTCACAAACTGCCTCCGAATAGAGAGATCGCTGAAAATCCGTTAATATATCAGCCTTTTTCTTATTGAAATCGTTAAAGAATCATAACCCAGCTTTCCTTTTTGGTCAGACTTACCTAAATGCAAATTGTTCATTTTTGAACTCCTCTCCTTGTGCTGAAACTGCATCTGCTGCTGGCGGGGCCGACGGAGACACTCCGGCTTCTACATCTAGGTACTGTGGAGGGGCATTAGCAGTGGCCATAGCTAGAGAACTAGGATTAGAAGTTAAAGTATTTTCTATACAACAAAAGTAAAAATAAATCAGATCAGATGGGCAGTTTGATATTCCTACTAGGAAATCCGGGGCATCTAAAACTGCGAGGGTGGTTCCATAATATCGTTGTAGCGCGAGTGAGGCGCCGTGTAAAGAGTGAATGAATAATACTTTCATGTGTTTTATAGTCAGCCCCGAGAGTATGAATTTAATACTTGACCTAAAATGAACGATTTTACGGTAGATTGAGCCTTTGGTGTTTCTGGCTGTACATTGGATGGGTACTGTAACATGTTTCGGAAATTAGTCAGAAAATGTATTAAAACCACGTGTTTCGACAAATTATTCGCGATATGTGGTGTTTTCATCAAAAATAATATAGAAATTCTTTTGGTTTTCAATTTTCTTTCAATTTGGCGCCACCACTTTCGAAAATGTATGCAATTGCGCCATTGTAACCATATCTCCGCTCTCTAAAAACTTAAGCTCAGGGTGACAGCATTTGAAATGCCGATAACTATGTTCTAAAACAACGTAAAATAACTTGATTGTCATATTATTATTCAGATTACATCGCTCTTTAAAGCATTTAAATTCCAACTTTTCTCAAGAATGAAGCAACAAAAAGCAAAAGAACAAACTTCTCACCGGACTATCCTGGAAAGAAGCGGCGTTAAATTAAATGTATTAGTTGTTTACTTTACTATTAAAATAAGCCCAGAAATTGTCCTGGTCAATCTGATCATGACTTTTAGTTATTTGAGGTTATCAGTTATCAGTTGAGGGGGCGGGGCAAGCCCTTTGTCCCTCTCCCCCAACTGTATATAAGGATTCTAATTGTAAACAATCGGACTTCAATAAATATGTAAAGCAAGCTTACCAGTACGGAAATGATGATATTTTATATATATATGCAAATTGTATAACAATAATATATATGAAAACAGTACAAGCAACACCAAGGCTACTCAGAAACTTTAATTACTAATTCCTTCTGATCAGTTAACGCGGTTTCGAAATGCCGGAGTAACTACAAGAGTATTAATAAACTGTTTCGGTTCTAAAAAGATTACTCATCGCATGATTAACAATGGGAAGTTGAGAGTATTAGGAAATGATGTACATTTGCAAGATAAGCCCCTTTTAATGAAGAAAACAGAAAATGACTAATATTTGACCCGAATATCACTTTGTAGAAAAAAACAAAAACAAAATCAGCAAACAATTTTGAATTTTATAAGCGAGAATACGAATGAATTAAATTAAATTGTAGTATAGTCCGAAACAAAAAAAGACTGTAGTGTGCGATGTTGTTTAAAGTTTCAAAAATCAGAAAAAGACAAATAAGCAATTGCGGAAGCCTATGTGTACCACCGCTCTCTGAGGTCTTTTGTTTTTTATAGACTATATCAGGAGTAGTGGGATGCATTCTAAAAATAACAAAATATATACTAGTATGGCGAATGTAGTAAAATATGAAAAGTAGCTTAGCGATTGGGCTAGTTCAGTTTCCGCCAGAACAAGTTATTACTCCCGAATACATTCATTCATAATACATTGAACTAATTATGTTTGGTGGTTCAATAGGTTCAAAATTCAAAACATGTTCCTTAAATTTAAACGGACCTAGAAATCGCGTACTAAATGAGAATTAACAGTGTATGTGGTTGGTGGAATGGTGCGATTTAAATATTCTTATCTATAGAATATAGGGAAAAGGTGATTCACACAATGGAAAAGTGATATCAGTTGACGCTAAAGGAAAGAGTTTTATATTTCCAATTTTAGATTAATTGCTTATTGTTAGCATAGTTAGCAAAGACAAATAAAATATCATTTAAACGGTACAAATATAATGTCTCTCCGAAAAGAGAACTAGTAAATGGCCATTGGTTTTAGTTAAAAGTTAAGTTTTTGATGGGTCTGTTCTTTGCTATGGGGTTCCAGAAATAGCTAACTAATAACATATGTTTCATTCAGTTACATATTGCAACAATGCATCCACTCTAGTATCTATTCGGTTGACTAATGGCTTGCATTGGGTTACGGTACGAAGTGCCAATTTATAAGACCTTATTAGGGTAAATAGAGCAAAACTGTGCTCGAAAATAAATTTATTAGACCTTTAGCTGCAAGCGATTTGTCCGCCGACTATGAAATACTGTTACTAAGATTTCTGTGACGAATTGTGGTAAAACTATTTTATATATAAAGTTTAAGAGAAAAACTATTGGACTACTAAGAATAGTTAATAATAACAAATATTTTCAGACTTATAGGATCCATAAGTACTCATTACTTTCAACACAATTCATACAATGATGTAATATATAAAATAAATATATTGTTCAAGATGTGTCATTCTTAAAAAAAGAACAATTTCATATATTAAATGATATAGTCTGAACCGTTATAGGGGGAAATACTGATAACAAACCACCCTACTCGGTTTCTCTATAGCAAACTACAATCCTTATAGTTAGTCCTACAGAATAAGAAACGATGACTGTTCGAATACATTCTGGAAATATGGAAGAAGTTATTATTCTATGAATAATTCGCGGACTTTGTACGAATGAAAATCGAAGCCGTATGTAGTCTATCTCAAGACCTAGGTTTCCAGCGCGGTATCACGAGCGGGGCGCAGTGTTATACAAATGAATGTAAAATCGGTCGACTTGGTGCGTTTTCTTCAAAAGTACATTCATTTTCTATAACACCGCGCCCCGCTCGTGATATAGAACTGGAAAATTAGGTCTCGAGATAGACTATATGTATATAACGCTTCAAAAAAGGGGAATACGCAGATTATACGGCAGTATTACAGGACAAAATTGTGGGAACCTACGTCTTAGATAGACTATATTTAAGGATTATAAATTTTCATTTCTTGTAACAGGGGGCTTTACTACAAGCGTGTATCTTTGTAATGCTTACTAGAGAGCTGAAACATCTCGATTGTATAAAATACTTTCTTATAAACATATTTGTTTATGATTGACATAAAGAATAATTTCCATATTATGTACTGATACTAACCAAAACATGTTTATAAATAGCTGACAGTAGGATATAAAAATCTGCCCGTGATTTATAAAACTATCTAGTAGAGGCAATTGGACTCTATCGAACTTTCGAACTCTTGTGGATAACTACCGATAGAGAAATCGAATTAAGCCAATGTCTGATAACTAGAGAGCCTTGTCAAAAAATGTATCTTCGCCAAAAAAATTCGAGTTGATTGACTTACGGGATGCTCGTTATTGAAAAATGTAAGAGCATGATCAAAAAACCAGATACCTCTCTGAAGAAATAACTCTCTTCTTTACTAGATCGTATTTTCCAAGAAACTTAAACAAAGAACCCGAGACATTGTAAATATTTTAAATTTGGAAAGGAGTTTAGTAACGCCTTCGAATGGAATGAGTCGCTCACTATACAAATATTGACGATGTTTAGTTTTGTGATTGTGCAGGATTTTATAGGAATATTATTAATTCATTTTGGTTTTCTTGTTATTAGTGCTACAAAACCGGTGGTTAGAATCTTCATCTTATAAGCTAGAAGTCGATGGTTCGAATCCTCCCGAGGCAAGAATTCTTGAAAATTTGTACTGATTCGCCGCCTCCACTCCCTGGGTGCTATGCTATGAAGTACCACTTCCTATGGTTCCCTCGTCTCACTTCTTCGCTCCAAGTATCTGTGATCAGGTGTTTCGTAAAAACGAATAAACAAGCAAAAAAAATTTAATATCTGAAAACATCAATAATTTTCTAAATCTTTTGTGAGTAATTGTTTCGAATATTTTAAGATTTGTCTCCGAAAAAAATTGTTTAGATAATGATCAGCAGCTCACAAGGAGCATTGAAACATTTCATGTGATTAACAATTTCGAAATATATTACTGCTAGCCTCTTCAGTATAATATTTACATCCTAGAAGAGCAACTCAATTACGAAGATGAAATGTTTCCTATCATTTAAAAGCCGTGTCTTATTTACAAAACCAATATTTGCGTTACATAGAATAGTTATTAGTATGTATTTAGGTTTTTAGTCACGTAGCCAAGGAAGAATATTGTGGCCGAGAAGAGAGTAGTAGCCTGAGAAGGCATCATAGAACAACTTGGATTTCATAGGGTTTATTGATAAGACATGTCAAGAGCCAGAGAACTAATTATCAGTAATATAATCTAGGCTTAAATAGTTACCCTAGGGGCGGGTCTATGTGTAATATACTGTATTTGAAACACTTGCTGGGGTTTATTTATATTTCAGCGTCGAAATAAACAATTCTTTTGCTTTTGAGTTTGCAAATCAGGACCAGAAAATTATGCATAGTGCATAACCACTTTACGTTATTCAAAAGTTTCAACAGTCTTCTAAGCTAAATTAGTAATGCTATTTAAAATTCCTGCCGAATTCTCTCTAACTAGATATAAGTGGCACATAGTCTTTGTTCCTGAAAAGTGAATTATACGCTATCAACTAAACTTTAATTCTTTGACTACCATAAAGGTAAACCCATGGCTTCAATTTGCAGCTTCAATTTTCAATTTATTTGCATTTCGTTTATGTAGTATTTGATTTAGGAAAGTTGCTTATTTAGCTAGTGCTTCTGAAGACGAATTACTACCAATACCAAGCTCAACTTTACAAAAAACATAGAAACATTTCTCATGCGTAGGAAGAATATTAATTTCTTATAGTTTAATGGTTTAAACTGTGTATACAGTTTAAAATTGTGTTTCTCATTGTGATTGCAATCTGTTGTATCAATTCTTATGATGATTCTATCGTTTTTTTATTATTTTTACAAAAGTTTATTGCTCAAGACAATAAAAATATATACATATACAAGATGAGAAGTACTTAAAGACTCCAAACGTCCTTATACAAAACACTTAATAAAATAATAATTAAACATATAAATACATTAATTAACATTCTTAGCCTTGACAGCCTTCTCTATCTTGGGCATGGTATCTCCTATGGAATCCTTGTAATTACCGAAAAACTGAAGGCCCTCGTTAGCAGTTTCCTTGGATATTGAGCCAATATCTGCCAGGAATCGAGTAGCCACGTATTGTAGAAGCTGCTGTTTAGATTTAGACTTAATAGTTTCCTCATTCAGGTTGACCATTAACCATTTGGAGAAGTTGCGGTAGTTCTGAAATTAAAATAAACAATACATAATGTAAAATAAAACTAAGCTTCTCATCTTCCTAACAGTAACTTAAGTCAACTTAATCAAAAAAAAAAAAAAAAAAAAGTAAACTTTATAGACAACCGTTTTAACATCGCATGACATTTTCATATAATATTGCTATATTTTAGTAATAGCACAAATCACTTGTTCAAATTTAACTGGTCGGCCTGAGCAAATTGTCTAAATACGGGTCTTGTCGGCTTTGGTTCACACCTGACGCAAGCATTCAATATAGTAAATAACAGGGCGGAGAAAAGGCCGGCTAGTTCCTGGAGATTTTCATCAAATGTTACGATCACTTACCTGTATAAAATCCTTATAAGATATCTCGCTAAACTCATGCTTCAGTTTAATTAGCATTGCTAGATTACTTCTCTTGGCTCGATCATTTTCTAAAATTGTATGATTTTACTTATTGAAAATGTTTCAGATAGAGATAATGCAAACTTTTCAAGGAGTGAGCAATAAACAGCTTTCATTCCCTTTAAATAAAAGTTAACAATTTCAATATTTAGTTCAACTTTCACCTCTTACTCCTTTTAATATTACTTACCTCTTTCAGACAATTCTAAGTTTGCATAGTCTTTTCCAAAGACTTCGGCTTTCAGTGACACAATTAACTGAAATCCGCGTTTTTATAAAACGACTGATTAGTATTCCATTTCCAATGAGTAAAACTTAACTATTTGGCTGAAATCTTCTCAATGATACTAGAAGGGAAACTTATCTCACGGATCGCCGCGCACTAAGAGAACGGGACAGACCAAATTCAAATGGTGAAAACTTGCTGCTCAATTTCTGGATTAGTTAATCAAGGAATTCACGTTAATTTATATATCATTCGAAAGGCCATAGTTCAATCTGTGCAAATGCGTTTTTTTGAACAATTTGGTTCAAGCGTTCTAGAGAAAATTGAATTTTATGTTTAAAATGGGGGCACAGTCATTTAATCCCATTGTCTCCATTGGCGAGCCGTGAGCTATGTACACCATTATGGATATGGACAAACTGTATTTATATAAATATAGAACTCATTTTAATTCTATGTAATTACCAGCTTCGCTTTTTAAGTACAGGGTTTAAAATTATGATTTTTAAACAAACGTAGGTGCTATTGAAGTGGGCAGACGAAAAGGTAGACTACCTACCAAGCATGTGAAACAAATCGTCGCAACTGTTATAGTTTGTTGTAGCATAGTTCCAGAGGAAAATGATGTTGCTCGCAAAAAAACCTTTCACATTGTTATGTTAACTTCAAAACATTGGAATTATGCAAATCTGGCATTGTCGAAATCGATTAATACATTTAAAAACAAACTATTTACAGTAGAAAGGATTCATAGGCTGGATTCATACAAACATCACGTAAACAGGAACTCCCAGAATGCAA
Source organism: Phasmarhabditis papillosa (assembly GCA_034691345.1). NCBI lineage: Eukaryota > Metazoa > Nematoda > Chromadorea > Rhabditida > Rhabditidae > Pellioditis > Pellioditis papillosa. Next base: position 1,316 of record JAQGAV010004265.1, on the reverse strand, counting down.
TAGGCTTCCAAATACTTCGTTTTTTTCAGTTCTTTTCAGGGAGAACCGCTGTAAACTGAATGTAGTTTGACAGCCAGCACATTTTGCTATAGTAAAGATCTCCTTAGATATTTTCTCACATTCATTGAAAATAACGTTTTACACTAAAGAAATTTAAAATGCGCATGGAACACTCATGACAAATCTACTGATAGAAAAGCAGCAAAACACAAAGCAGGCTGCCAGATTGGCAAGGTAAGCTTATTGCAGATGATAGGTTGAATCTAACATCATTTTGCTAAAACAAAACTTCTAATATGAAAACAAACTTAAGAAAACTTAACAAAAAGAAAAGAAATTCAAAAGTTGCAAACGTTCGTAAATGCAAATGCCAACAAACACTATAATTGTTTCTTGTTAGCATCAAAGATTGTTGTGAAAAACAGTAATAATGTATTTTAAAGAATTCGAGTTTCGTCTGAACCCTTTTGCGAACAACATTCAACTCGTGGTGCCTTGTCACCGTACATAATTATATACAGTATTCACATATGATTTTTGGAGTTCATTAAATTGGGCTAGAATTTTTAATATGTTAAATGAATTTGAGGGTAAATAAAAATATATCGAATTGTTAGAAATATATAATATTCTATTAACATTACGTTTACTAAACAAATGTTTTTTTAATAATTCACCATCTGACTATAGAAATTACTAGTCGTACTTCTGGACGGGTTCCTATGAAACAAAGTACAAATGTTACAAAAGTAAATATAACTGCAAACGGTTTTTCTTATCAATGTAAGTGAGACTTAGTCAGTTCCAATAACAACGTAGCCAAGCTTGTTTCTATTCATATTGCATTATTGAACACGGTGCACTAATAAATATCAAGCAGTCATTATTTGGTGGGTATTGCAGTGCCCCGTTTCGCTTGATTTGAAACGTGAAGCATAGACTGGTTTCGACTATCTTTTTGTAAACAAATACATTTTACAAAATTGAAAACGTTTATTATGAAAGGAAACACTTGTAATTTATTAGTTAATAAGGACGTCCATAGCCACCACCCATTCCTGAAAATAATAATTTAGTTTGGGAGGAACTCGGGAAATGAAATGGTGAAACATTTTATATCTGATTGGTTCTGTAGCGTTAATTTTAGAGAAAAGGAATGTCACCATGCACAGTACTTATAAAATGTAACTGTTCAATATGAACAGTAGTTGCATATGTTCCTTAAGATCTACCTATTACCACCTACCGACTCCGCCCTGTACTCCATATGGGGCTCCGCCCCCATATCCTCCATTTCCACCTCCATAGTTACTGCC
>JAQGAV010004264.1:0-10643 GCA_034691345.1 Phasmarhabditis papillosa | reverse complement strand
TCAGTAAAATTGCACTTTTGAACGGGAAGCCAGTCATAGCGGCACGTTAACTACAAACGGCGCTTGCAGTCTAGCTTTTAAAACAGACTATATCAGCTACCTAATGTTTACTACAAAATTTGAAATGACTTTTGATGTATTTGATAAGGCGTTACGGGGGGAAGTTTAGTATATGAAACCCAACTTAAAATAAAAGCTTTTTATATGAGAATGCAGGATTTGAATGCAGGCAACTATGTCATATTTGCTATAATTGACGTGACCAGCATTGTCATTGAAAAATATTGGAAAGTATCATTTTTGTTGGATGCATTTCAGCTGCTTATATTTTTTTCTGACATAGTACAATATCTAAAGTGGAGGTGAACATCACGAGTTGCAGTTGCTCTTTAAAAATGGAAATTACTCTAGAGGAAAATGAAGATAGAGAAAAGGAAACTGGTCACCCAATCAATAGATTTCTGTTTTTTTAAACAATGTTTGCTAGGTTTTGCAACAAACAATTCAAAAAATCAGTCCAATAAGCAAACTGAAACGCGTAGTGGAGATATTTATCAATATAATTTGACAACTCCCTACCTGGTAGCGAATGAAATATTGACCGTTGATTATTAGGAGTTGACTATCTAATGTGTACATCTCATTGATCCTTTCCATCAAAAACGCATGTGCCGATTCAATCTGACTTGCATCAAGAATTCCAAAATTGAAATTAGAATATGGGAAAGTCTATAAATTGAAAGTATAGGTGTGCTCAAATACTATATTTTGTTCAGAAAATATACAAACTCACCGTGTATCAAGGCAATCTACTCTCAAATTTTGATCTTTAATGACCATTCTATGAACTCACCATGACAACTCTCCTGATGCCCTCCGTTGTGAATGTTGTATGAAAGTTGCCAAAGCTAACATTCATGTGATCTGACGAGTTGATAAGATAATTCAGAAATCTATCAGACACGGTTGTCTGCACGATTGTACAGTTTTCAGTGTTACTGAGAGCAGGTTCGACTTTTAGACGAAAATATTTCTCGCATAACTTTTGGAGTATCTGCAATAGACACATTTTTTGTCAAATTTGTTACCATTTTTATCAGGATATACTTTGAAACAATGAAACATTAGAAAAATTATATATTACGATAAATATGAATAATATTTTACAAACATTTGCTAACCTCGTCTGTTACTAAATCACTGTTAACTTGGCATTTAAGGAGTCTCAGAATATTGACTTTTGAGCGCAATTGCAGAAGCTGATCAGCAGTCAAGTCAACATTACCGTATATATCGATACTACTGAAATAATTATACATATTTCGGTGTAAAGCCCTCAATGTTGTTGTATCTTATGATAAAATAAAGAAAAAATGACCACCTACCGCAGGGGAAGAGTTCTCAGTTTGTTGTATATCTTAGCATTTATAATGCATTTAAAAGATTCATTTCTTCCCCATACGAGGTTGCTAATCGAACCACACTGAATGAAATTAATTGGAAATATTTACGTCTTACTATCAAGTTCATAGTAATCATGATAGTAACAAAAAATAAATTTTGTAGAAAAGAGCACCAAACATAAACTTTTTGATTCCCATCCAAAACAGAAGCAAATGCCTGTAATTCGCAACTACGTTGTTACTTACCATTCCAAGTAGACGGACTATAAAAGCTTCTGCTTTTTGTGATCCACATTTTTCGGGAGTATTAAACTCTCTTTTATAATCTATTGACACAATGAGATTATTGTCATCGTCAGAATAGAATCTAAATATATCATTTTATAGGATGCAGAAACATTTGTGGATGCTTAGAATAGTTAAATATTAATCAAAGTGTATTCGAAAATGTTCAGCTGAATGCAAGACGTAAAAGTGAGGTTAAAACAATTTAGAAAAAGTAGACCAAGTAATTTTTCAATTTACGTTACATTCAGAAATCAATATGATAGATACATGTACAATGTAACTCACTGTATAGCACGGGCATCGGTATTTTTCCAAAATCGATATCTGTGGACAATATCATTTGCAAGTGGACTCGATAGAGCAAAAGTTAGCTTGTCATCTAGCTCCAAGAAAGATACTATATCCGCAGTAACTGGATTCGGAATAAAGGACCCTAGAGTCCATTTGGTCGACATACCTGAAAAAAGAGATATAATACATATAACATCTCTAACAAGAAAACAAAATAAATGAAAGACAATATTAAAACATTCAAAAAGAATAGAAAGAAAAACAATGATAGATGGAAAATTATGACGATGGGGACATTAAATATATATTGAATACCAGCCGCCTACGGTGACTTTGCATAAAGAGTTATATTATGCCGAGAATAAGAAGGTTTAATATCTTATAATAAAAAAGAAAATCAATAAAAGAGTATGCAATACGCACGAATTCAATTCTATTTGAAAATAAATGAATTTCAAATGTGTGGTTAAACAATAAATGAGCTCTATATGAACAACAAAATATGTTAACTGGTTAGACAGTGTTAACAAACAATACGGGAATGAATTAGAAGAGTGCAGTAATTCTGCACAAGCTGAATTTACATTTGTATCAGTATACTGAAATAATCTTAGAAAGAACACTTAGGAAGACAGGTTTTCACTTTTTCATTCAAATGTTCTATGAAACACATGGTTCATCAAGCGCATTTCATATTTCAAACCACTTTTGAAAACATTCATAAGATCTCTGAATATACTTGTAACGAATATTATGCAACCAACTTCTTCAAATACCACCACCTCCTCAAAATCAACTTGAATCCGGAGAAAACGACTTCCCACACCTTCTACTAGGAGGTATACTAATTGCCATATTTCTCAAATTCGAATAAAACGTTCGGGACCAATACCGATCATACTTTGAATATATTCCAGAAAAAATTTCCAGACAACATGAACATGCTGAAATTTCCCTCCCAGACGAAATATCAGATGGAAGCTATGAATAGAAATCAAGGGGACCTTGCGAAAAGATGTTACAAGAAGATCTGAGCAACTGGTGGCTTTTCAAATGATTCTCTCTTACTCCAATATTTAGCTATCACCCATAGTCATCAAATTGAATGCTGCAAAAACTCGTTTGTATAAAATTAACTGGTTACAAGCAAACATAATGATTTTTCGGATATAGAATTCCTACAAATCATTGCCATCATCCCATGACTTCAGACTTGTGCAAAAGCAGAATCTGTTTTTCCGTCTTCTATTGTGCATCAATGGAGTTTCCTTGATAATAGTAAACATCGGCGGGTAGAAATTGACATTAATAAAGGTATATAAAACTAGACGTACGAGAAGATTAAGCAAAATAAGAGCAACATGAATAGAACCTAAATAGACCGATCGCAATGTTGCGAGAAATGACGTAGGTTGAAGAGGGTACGTCACACTGACCCAAAATGGAATGCAAGTTGAACAGGGATTGCAGTTATCTAAAAGCCGGGAAGACTGGTACCAGCAAAATTAAGCACGGTCTAATTTCATGACTATCAAGTAGAACTTAATTATTGGGTAGCAACCACAAACAACTATGAGAATGTTCCAGAGATTGAAACACTGTGGCGAGGTCATCTATTAGGAAGATTTCCGGCAAACACCCTAATGGAAGCAACACAAATCAGTTGATACAACATTGAATCTAATATCCCACATATTAACAAGAAACTAAACGGGTCAAACTTTAATGAGTAAAAACATATATACAAGAAAGGTAAAACTTAGCAGATGCATCTTCCGGTCTGGCAGGGGAGTCCATGGCAGTCTTCTTTGCCTGATGCCTTGTTGCAGGCCTTGGTGTTGCACAACTTGGTGGAGCCTTCGAAGTAGTTTTCGTATCCATTGAGAGAGAAGGCCTAAATTCAAACTTGGCAAGAGCGTGATAAGAAGTAAATACCTGGATACAATCACACGCCAATGCACTGTCCACCGTTGCAGTCATCATTGTCGTAACAAACTGCCAGGGTTTCGCATTTCTGGTTGCCAGATCCCTAAAATAACAAAACTACTAGCTATATAAATTAAGGAGCATGGCACGTTTAAGAAGAACAGCCGGTGGATAGCAAATTGTACATTAGGAAATGGTGATGCAACTATCGCAAATGAATATATGAAAGTATACTCGCCCCCACTAGACTTTAAAAAATTCGAAAGCTGCATAAAAGGCAAAACAGACACAATACGGCCTCAACAACGAAACCCCGCATAGTTATATCTCCCCGTAACAACTGTTTAACAAAATAATAGCACATCTCTCCAATTGCCCTGTATGCGCTAAGAAACCAGCTGACATTCATGATTTAACGTTACTCTACATGATGAGTGTCCGAACTCGACGGGATAACAGCGGTTAGCAACGAGTGACATCAGAGTAATAGCAAAGTAACATGATTGGGGTGAATTAAATCACCCCCTTCAAAAACGCCAATCTGATTTGGAAATTGTCCAGCTCACTTATATAACACATATTCCAATAAAGTTACAATGTAGACAAATAGATGCGCGTGAAGAGAATCAACACCAACAAAAAATTACTGAAACAAAACCCACTTCAGTTGTGGTCTTCTCAGTGGTCGCTTCCTCGGTTCCAGCAGTGACGACTTCAGTGTCGGCCAGTGGAGTTTCCAATGTGGTTGTTCGTTCCTCTTCAAGGGGACTGGCCTCATCAGCTGAACGAAGGACACGAGGAAGTTCATGGAGAGAAGCGCACGCGGCTTAAAACAAGTGAGTAAATAAAATACTAGAGGAAGACAACAAACCTAGTCCAATAACAGCTAGTAGAGCCAAAATGAATCTCATGATTAGTCAGTGAATCGAGAACGAATGAATGACTGAATGAACCGTCAATGACAAAATTCGGCGCGAAAAGCTCGTTCGCGTGCGTTGGCGCGCCAATAGATCAAAATTTGAATTGGTGTTCAAGCGCCAAATTCAAATCTTCCCATTCAATTGTTGGCAAAGTAATGAGATTTCCTTTAGCTTTATTTTCAAGGAATGATTAATTTTATGTATATTTTTGTTATTTATTATGAGGCACGGTTACTTTGAGCTTGCGGGATGTTTTGAAACATAGGATATATTCGTTTGGAGCCATTATTGAACCGCATCAGGCGATAGATTATCTTCACGGTATATTATTTTATTTATTTGAACACGCTTCACGTATTGAAAGATGCGTAGTATTCATATTAATTTACGTTCATCTCGAGGGCTGCTGCTAAAGTATTCACAGGAATATGTTCATTATTTGCAATTCACTTATTTGACAAGCTCATTGAATTATGGGATCCATTAATTTACGCTTATAAGCTTGTAGTTTCATTGCATCATAATGTGGCTTAAAGCGATGAAATAATAGTTGTGCGGTTTAATATAAGGTTGGCGTTGAATTTGGTGGGCGACGTTGATTTACTCGCCAGTGAAGCAACTTTTGAAGAATTTGCGAATTTGTTCAGTCAACAGTTAATTAAGGAATTAACTAATTAAAAGAAACATAAAAGAACTTAGAATTACACGGAACACACTCTAATTGGTAATACAGGTCCAAGTTCTCCGAATACAACAAGAAACCGACCGCAAGAAAGTTCAAGTTGGATGGACGTAGTAAATTCGTTTTGAATTTTAACCATTAATTCAAAAAGCTGATATGCTGAGTCTAATTTTTGAGTTATCACAAATGATTATTGTTTCTCCACATAAGTAGGATCGATGTTATTTCTTACTCTGTTATTAAAACTGAGAGTCGTTAATGTAGACGTCTACATGATGAAACTGAATTGAAGCAATTCAAAAGTTCGAATAAACCAGAAGGAATAATCTATTTGGAAAACAAACTATTCTTTAAAGAAAGTTTTTAATGCCTATTCACATTTACGATTCATCAAGATGCTTTTGTTACTATCAAACTGTTGAGTCAAATCTTGTTTCCGAGAAATTGAACTAAACTTCAAACGATCACCCAGGTATCAAAACATAATCAGAACGATCAACATTTATTAAATAAAGATAAACAAAATTAATTTAACTTGCATATTTTCTTATAATTAAAGAATACCGTCTAATATCTTCTTATTTCTGCCTATTGACTTCTTTCTCGTTCTTTCCTAAAAAGAATAAAGCATTATATTAAGTCTATTTTGTTTTTTAAGTTTGACTACTACTCTGAGAAAGTTGGCCAAAATAAGGTGTACTGAAGAAGTCACACTACAATTTAGAAAATATATATTCCTGCCAACTTTATTAACTATTTGTTTATTTCATTCAAATTGAAAAAAACTAACCCAAATGAATTTGTTCATGTCTCTTCGTATCACCTGACGTTGTAAATGGTTTTCCACAGATGCTACATGGAAATGGCTTAATACCTAAAAATAAAGATTTGTCGATACACTAATAATGTATTCAAATGCCCGGTGGACTTGTTTGAGTACCCAAATTTAAATTTTCTATTATGCATTAACAAATAATAACTAAAAAATTTTTAATTGTTTTTCACACAAATAACTGTCTAGAAATGTAATTGGAAAACAACGCACTGAACATATAAAGATCATTAATAAAGAAAAGACCCTCCAAACCCCAAAAAAACAGATGACCACAAAATCATGTACAGTTATAAAAACATACAAGCCGCCTACGGCGACTTTGTCGCCGTCTTGGTAAGAAGTGGAAGTACCTATTCACTGATATACGTGAAAAGAGTTTCAGAAAGGACACGTTTTCTTCCGGGTGCCTAAGCCCGGAAGAAAGTTTTTCTTTTAATAACCTATGCCAGCGAGCGGTAAATACTAATGAACACCTGTTTATATAGATAAAAGCCCCACACCCCCAAAAAACAGATGGACACGGAAAGCATCTGCACTTAGAAATTTAGCATATTCTTGCCAACTTTATTAACCCCTTTTTTAAATATAATTTGATATTACAAAGGGACAAAAAATCGTACTTACCCGTATGAATCCGTTTATGTGTAATAAGATGAGCATTCTGGGAGAAAGTTTGATCACAAAGGTCACATGAGAAAGGTTTCAAACCTAAAATTCAATCTGTTTCAAAATTCAAAATCTTAGTTTATTATTAAAATACTGTTATTTAACTTCAATATGCATCTATTTATATAGATAAATGCAATATTATATTTTTTTTATCATAAATTATAAAAGAATAAAAGTATTACTGATCAGTTAACAAACCTCTATGAACTGTTTTGATATGCAGGTTAAGACCGCTTGATCGAGTGAACTTCTTCTCACATTCTAGACATTCGAATGGACGTTCGCCTAAAAAACTTGTATTAACCTTATTAATGAATGATTATCACAGGCGAATTGCTTAATAACTGAACTTTATATATTTATAAATATTATTCATTTATCTATATATAAATAAGAAAAGAAGTATTACTTATCAATAAACCAACCTCTATGAACAGCCTTGACATGCGTGTTTAGACTGCTTTTTTGAGTAAATCTACTACCACATTCTGGACATTCGAATGGACGTTCACCTGAAGATCGTTTATTAATCCTTATTAATGAAAGACAAAAACATGGAACCCGGCCCAAGACTGCCTGTCTGGCGTAGAATGCATATCAGTCCTCTATTATATTGATTTAGAATATTTATAACATAGAATGCAGTTCCAATTCCAACAAATACATTTCAAACAAGCCCCTTATGCCGCACTTTTTTATTAATTTTCAACGATTAACGTTTGACTTTCGACTCAAAAATTGTTTCTCGTTTTTAATTTCTTGAATGATAGAGATATACTTTCTAATTTGAAAAATGAAAACCGAATGTTTTCAAATGAAATATAAGCAAAGTTATGGCCGTTTGAAAAGTCTGCCACCCTTTATTTAGGTTCTCAGTGGACGGAGATTTGTTTGTCACTTTTGAGGTGATAACCAGAACTCCGCCCCCATAACCCTGTCGCAAATGGCAAAATGTAGCAAATTAGAAAAAATAAAAGCATGTTGTCCATTCTTTTATGTGAAAAGCCATATTTATTAATGAAAAACATCAAATTTGTAAGTTTAACATAGTTCACTACAAAATTGTGTTCAAAGCTTCTACAGTAACCCAAATCTAGTTCCAAACGTTAGTTTTTCTTCAATTTTTCTAGTATCTACATTATTTTGAATAACTTTTCAACCTGCTCCAAAAAACAAAAGAAACAAGGAAACCAAAATTTGGGTTTACTTTTTTTTTTTCATACCGTGTCTTATTTTTCACCTCTTAAATAGCCAAGTTACAGTGATATATAACATACCTGTATGGATTCTCAAATGATATTTAAGATGATCTTTTCTTGTAAACTGTCTTTCACAGTGAGGGCATTCGAATGAGTCTTTTCTATTGGAATCTGAAATAAGTAAATCTATAAATATTGAATTATAAAACCCTCAAAATGTACAATATTTTGCTCATTTACTAATGAATTTTCTAGTATTTGAACAAAATGCCCAATATTCACACTCCCATGAAAGAATGTAAACATTTTTGGACTGCTTGAATGAGTAAACCTACTCTCACATTCTGGACATTTAAATGGACGTTCACCTAAGAAACGTTTAATAATCTTGTATATAATGTGTAAACTTTCTTAACCATTTCTTCAATATAATTTTACATTGCAAATGTCTTACTTAAGCCTTACTTACCCGTATGAGTTCGTCTATGCGAATTAAGATTCACCTTCTGGGAGAAGTTCTCATCACAAAGGTCACACTCATATGGTTTCAAGCCTAAAAATCAATCTGTTTCAAAATTCAAATAACTGAGTTTGCCCATATGCACACCTTATTGAAAGTCTGAACCAATACAACCGACAAAGATGAATCAGATTGTTTTACTGTATATAGTTATCTGATTCCTACCCCTAACTACAATTGCTTCTACTAGCCTATCCAACTGTTCTTTTTATTGTCACAAACTATCCCCTTGTCCAGTATTATTACTCACCACCATGTGTTCGTTTATGATATTCGAGTTGATGTTTGTAGGCGAACTTCTTTTCACAGTCTTCACAAGCAAAATTATTCTCTCCTACAATGTATAAACAAAGTATACATATTTAAATATTTTTTTCGTTTTCTTCGTTTTCTTTTATATTTCTTTTAATATTTATTTATATTTAAATATTTAAATATTTAATAGTTAAATATACATTTTCTTCGTTTGATATCCTCTCCACTAGGGCGGTTAAACGGTACGGTACGGTACGCGGTACACCGGTACACCGGAGTAGGTATACCCACATACTATTTTGTTATTGCAGTGACGCATTTAGTAATCTTAAAGGTGAAGTTTGCAAAAAATGTTGAAAAAGTACCGGTTTAACAATATTTATATAAATAGTATGTGGGTATACCTACGCCGGTACACCGGTTTACTGACTTTCAACAAAAAAACCGGTGTACCGGTGAGCGGTATTTTTTTAATTATCGTACGGTTTAACCACCCTACTCTCCACCTATAACGTGCAAACTATATATATATATTTTATTTATTATTATTATAATATATATATATATATATATATAATAATAATAATTAAAATATTGAATGATACATTTCATAAAAATTTCGAATGTTCAAATATTCTAACTTATCAGCAACACTGTACAACAACTAGCTGGCCCCGCAGGCCTAGACACCAGCTTACTAACCACAATCATGTCGCTATTATTACCCAATATGACACTTTTGTGGCATAAAGTGATTCGAAATAATCCTCTTTTGCATTAATTTTGAGAGGATATCAATCTCAGAATATAAAATAACTTATTCAGAACGACCCCGTTTCCTAGTACTCTTTCATTCGATTCCAAACTTCAAAATCCCCAAATATAGCTGTTTTTGGTGAAATTCATGTCGATTGTTCCCATTCCCACAAATTTAGACGTTTGACCTTTCACTTAATTCAGAATTATATAAACATATATAAACAAATTTGAGAATGTAATAGCTGAATCAAAAAAAAATCATCTAAAACAATTAAAATAAAAACAAAAACAAAAACAGAACAATTCTTCCTGTCTGTAAAATATACAGTATTTTGCTCATTTACTAATGAATTTTCTAGTATTTGAACAAAATAGCCAATATTCACACTCCCATGAAAGAATGTAAAGCATTTTTAGTAAATGAAGGAGAAATAGACAAACCTAGTGAATTAGAAGTTCTTTCTCTGTTTGGACCATCAGTATCAGAATCTGACTTCTGAAAAAGAAATATTCGACGGTTTTAACTATTGTAACTAAATACTACTGTAATATTAGCCTTTTCAATTTAGGTTCTTTGCAATTTTTGAAAGAAAATTGTTCATAATGTATTAATAATACTAACTCTCTTGGTTTTCGGTGAATCCTAAACAAACAATTTAACATAAATACTTTTATATATACAATAAATATGTTTCTTACCAAGTCTTCTTCTTTCTTTATATCCTTTTCTTCTTTCATTACAATACCAGCAGCTTTGACCAAATCCATTTCGTCTAATCGAGAACAATAGTAATACCAATATGGTTGTATAACCTTTGATATAAATATTGATAATGCAATTAATGATATAGCAATTACTCTTACATCAATAACAAAACATATTAACCTGTTTGGCG
>JAQGAV010004263.1:0-10644 GCA_034691345.1 Phasmarhabditis papillosa | reverse complement strand
AGAGCTTTCGTCCATCGACCATCTTCAGATCTTGCAATAGTTCCTGCCCATGAGAATTTCCTTTTCCTAGCTTCGTGTACTACATCTTTAACTCGAGTTATCTTTCTGATAACATCGTTGGGAATTCGATCGAGTAGAGTGATGCCAAGCATAGCTCTTTCCATTCTCAGCTGGACAGTTTGCAGTTTTCGTTTCTGACAGTCTTTCAGGTACGAAAGGGAAGGTAAGGTTCGGCTATTTTTCATATTTTGGTCCAGTCAAGTCAGGAGCAAGTGCTTGAAACAGAGGACTGTCAGGGACCGTGCCAGTTTGTTTCTGGTTATTAGCTAGAGTTTGCTGAACCTGTCACTTGTTTACAAAATAGTCAAAATATTGAATCTTATGGGAATATTTCGAAAACCAGTACACTGTAGTATTAAACTTACAGCTTCCTATAGTCTGTTGCACGGAATATGTTTCCAGCGGAGTATCTTGCTGGAGATCAACGATGTTATAGTCCCTAACAAGAAGAAGACTGCAGAGAACGGTGTTGCTCGTTATGTGGCAAAATTGGAAAACCAATATATGGTTCGATGGGCATTTTTGTACCAGTTTTATTTTTTATCATGTCCAGAAAAGACAAATACGTAATTGCGGCAGCCTACGTATACCACCGCGCTCTGCGGTCCTGTGTTTGTGATAGACTATATGTAGAAAAGGATGAACAATCGGTGTTCAAAAAAAGTACACTCATTTTAATCTAACAACGATTCTCCACAAGAATATTGAGGAAATTGAGCTCTTTTTGCATTCGACTATAAATACTTGCATTACTTCGAATATTGCAGATGTTTAGTTGAGCATAGTGGTCAAGATAAAATGATTTATCTTCAATAGCTTGGTCACAATTCGAATCATTTGCTTCAAAAAACTTCAATGTTTGTAGATTACAAAAAATCATAAGTTTACTAAATACGGCATATTTTACACTTAGTTTTCTCAGTTTTTAAACATTTGATTTAATAGCTGAAGAAAAATTAAAAATCTTTGACATGTAAGTGATTAAAGGCCTGGCCGGGGAAGCTGCCACTTCCGAAGGCAATAACTGACTTCGGGCCGGCACTTTGTCAGAATTTCTCATCCGTGAAATTCTCCTCATCTCATAATAATAATATTTATTAAACAATCAAGTATAATACAATATCACAGCCATATATCACAATTATCTTGTTTCTATAGAAAAGGGGAAAAGGAAAATCTCACGGCCCAACCTGTGAAATTTTCTCCCTTGACACTAGTTAGTGTTGTATTAGAAAGAAGTAGAATATTAGAGAATTGAAGAAACTACAGCTTAGAAGTCATCAAGGTAAGCTGAAATACAAACTAGGATGTGATGTTTTAGATGCTATTCTAAAAAACATTAAACTCAAAAGTTAATCAAAAAAAAAAGATGCCTGCATTAAACGTATAATCATCAATGTATTTTTGTTTTTGTTTTTTTATTTGTTTCATTTCACGAAACACGAGAACAGATATATTTGGAGTGATGAATTGAGACGGGGGAACCGTAGGACGTGGGACTTCATAGCACAGCACCCAGAGAGTGGAGGCGGAGAATAAGAACAAATTTGCAGAAATTCTTTCTTGGGGGGGGGGGTATTCGAATCATCGACCTCTAGATTATGAGGCAAAGATTCTAACCACCGGACCACCACGCCCCTAATTATTGACATATGTTATGATATTATGTAAGAATTACTATTACAAATGAAAAAGTTGATTCAAGAACTAATAGGAGTATTTGGCAAAGATAAGTGTGCGGTATGTGCCGAATCTAATATCTTCAGATAAGACTGCAAGATTGTTGCTCTATCCACTGACAAGGGAAGGGTCTGCGATGTTAATAGCTATTGTAAAAAACGTTGTGTGGTGGTCTATGTGTCCATAAAAACCATAAATTTGTTTTATTTTACAAGGTTTGCTGCTAGGAAGTGTTTTTGCAAAAAAGTGATCTATGTGCTTTGCCAAGACAACGAAGGCAACCATAGGTATATAGCAATAGCATTGCTGTAAAACTATGTGTCAAGCAAGGTGCAGTTTGAACGAGACGTTTAACTCTTTAACCACTTTGGAAGAAGAGATCTGGAAAAATAGAGCCTTTTGAATACCCTTCTGATGCCCATTGGAAATGTGGGAGCGAACGTTTCATAACAATTTCATAACAAATATACATGTTTAACTGTGTTGTGTCACCGTACCCATCATCTTCGGGACCAAGGTATCTGGGGGACCGAAAAAACCAAAATTTAGAGAAAGTGCTGCACATTCTGTGTTACCTTTATTTCAAGTTTTCTGGAAATTTTTGGTTTTTCGGTCCCCCAGATACCTTCCCCCGTGGTCCCCCGGATACTTTGGTCCCCAAGAGGCCATTTCACCGGAATCTCTCACGTGCCAATTATTGATGTGATACATCGTTGTAATATTTCGGTAATACATTGTGAATATTTTTGTTGTTTCCTATTTGATTAAAATATAAATATGGGAACCAATAGTAGCACGTAATTGTTGTGAGTTAATTTTAGAAACATACAAAACTTGTCTTCCGTTTAGTGTACGTCAATAGAAAAGTTTTTACTTGCGTATAGTGTACTCTGTGGAACTTTCCCATTTCAAATGATATCAAATTTTAATACAAAATATTTTTACGGATAGAAAAGCCTGAACCCTGCAGAGACATATTATTTTGTTTTAAAAGTTTGCGAACAGAATAAATTATAGTCTATAATAAACAAAAGACTGCAGAGCGCGGTGGTATAAATAGGCTTCCGCAATTGCGTATTTGTCTTTTTATGGACATGATACAAAATAAAACTAGTAAAATAATATTTTTCTGACATCAACAAAAAACTGCGCGTCGAATCGTGTATTGGAAGTTTAATTTTGCAACTGAACGAGCGATTTTGGAAACCTTAAACAACACCGCGCACTGCAGTCTTTTTTGTAGGAATATATCATATTGCAACTAAGAAGAGTGATTAACAACACGTTGCTCTTCTCTTACTTGAATGATTCTACTATTAGTGATACCTCTCCTTTATGGAATACCCTCAATTATCTTATATGTTACTGTAGCATACATAATTCTAAAGCGAAAAGTAGCACTGAGCGACGATTTCTGTCAGATATTCGTATTTTCTGGAGTATGGGTAAGAATTTTGTCATTGGTAGAGTTTAACAGATATGTATATTGTTCTTTCTTACAAATTGATTGGGAGCTTGAGAAGAATCGCTCATCTATTCAAGAAATATACAATTGCACACAAAAGATTTCCACTCCGAGCTCAGAAAATATTGCAATGAGTGGCCAAAACCAGCCACAAAGAAACTTCCTTTAAGTTCTATAAGTGATTGAGAACATAAGATTTTCAAGATACCGGTAGGTTAGTGACAATAACCAATGCTGTATGCGTTTTCGAAAGCTCTACTCTAACACAGAAGCGAAACTATAGTCCATAACAAAAAAAGACTCCGTGAGCGGTGTTGTTTAAGTTAAAAGCTCTAAGGTCCTTTGTTTGTTATAGACTATAACTTTACTATTCATAATATATAAACTTTATATATATATATATACTTAAAGATATTTCTTTCAGAATGCATCAATGTACACGGCTACAATGCTTATGCGCCTTCCGCAAGTGATAACAATATATTCCTTCATAGCACCGTTATACCTAAATACTTCACCGGAAATTTGGAAATATGTTAGTATTTGAAAGATAATTACTATTTAAACCCTTTTTTAAGGTTAATTTCATGAAACCTTACTCGAATTTTGCCCAATTCTGTAATATTTTACTACTTTCTGTTAGCCGATTAACCAGTGTTCTTTTTCCACTTGTAGGTTGTTCTGTTACACATAAAAAGGTTAGTATTTTTTAAGTTATAGAAAAATTAAACTATGTATATCATTTATTTCAATGGGGTACTGCAAAGTTGTACATTTTCCCCACAAAGAATTGAATCATGGTGAAGGACTGAAGCCGCCTGGGTACCTCGGCGACGACTACAGTACACCGCTTTGAGTACCAAAATCGAGGTACAGTTGTGGTAATATCGAGGTTACTTCTAAGAATCATTATATATTTCTATAGTCCGAGATGAGCAGAGATGATTCCTCTCTGACATTCAGTCCTTGAGTAACACTTGTGGAGGCCTAACCCACAGCCTCAGTAAATTCGCGTGTATTCAGAGACCTATGCCTTAATGTTGGCATTGTTAATAATAGTTAAGCATATTAATTTTAAGTTTAATTTTAGTTTTGGTCTTTGTTTCTAAAACCTACATTTCTGATAATAGCCGTATTTCCACTTGTATTCCTTCCCGATTGTTATGAGAGTACTTATTCAGTAGTCATTCAGAATGATACCTTCTTTTTTGCTGATGATAAAGTGAGTTATATAGAGTAGAAAGTAAATCTAGTTGTCAGGGTGAGTCGGGCCTGCCCAAAACTCCACCACCTGAGTACGGGGTTTACAATATGTTCAGAGGGTGTGGCAAGACTTTTGTGGCGACATTTGTTAGAGCTTTTTTGTTCATGTGTGCAGAGCAATGTCAATGTTACCAGTGCGATATTCTGAAAAGAAGCAATGTTAGATAAAAACAGGTCCGGTCCGACAGCCAAATTTTCTCGGCCCGGCCCGGGGCCGGTGGCATATCGGGGCCGGCCCGGTTATTGTCTTGTATAATACGACTATTACACGACCACCCAAGTAGTGCAAACCACTTTTTGTCTTTATTCTCAACATGTTTATTAATTAGATCTGTATATTTGTTAATATTTTTGTGAACATGAAAATCGGGGTCGGGCCGGAGGTCAAAAAGTCGGCCCGGTCCCCACTGTTACCTCACCTGCTAGTGGCATTACGACGAACAGTTGGCTGCTAACTACTTTTCGTTACCTTTCGAACTGTCAGGCTGTTTTTGAATTGTGATGTGCCCATAGAAGTAGCAAGACTGTACCAACATTATTATCTTTATATTTCGGTTGCCACATATAAGCTTTCTTATATCCTGTATGTATTAAACATAATCATCTTCCAGAAATGGACTCCTAAAATGTTTAAAATGATGTTCTTTCTCGCTTCTGCCGTTATTACTCTTACTTTTGCTGTCAATATATTAACATTTATTTTGGTACATAGGATTAAACTGAAGGATGCTGAGAGGAATCTCATAAAGTATTCAGTCTGCAATTTTCTCTTATTGCTTGGAGAGACAATAGTCGTGGTGAGTACAATCAGTGATGAGAATAGGGATGACTAGTAAGTGCACATTTAATTCTTTATTTGATAGAGCTTTGAATTCTAAGAACAGTACCGTCTTAATTTTCAGGAAAGTATTTAGTTTATTTGAGTTTTTAGAAAGTCGGCCACCCTGTGCTTAGATTACCAGAGAACATAAAAAGTTGAGATGCGTTAAGAGTTGAGAGCTAGTTGAGTTAAGTGCAATAAGATAGTTCCACTCATATTGTTCCTAATGTTGGTATATAGTCGGTGGCAAAGGCTTATGCAGGAGTATACGGTACGAACTGCACATTTCATTAGAGCGCAGCCGAGCAATGGGGCGCGAAAACGCGGACTAGTCAATGATGTAATGTACAACACCATCTCTAACTTATTTATCTGAGAAAAATTATTTATATTAGTGATTATAACTGTTTGGCGCGTTTTGAGTTGAGCACTCAGACCTTTAACTTGCATATCGTTATTCCGCCGACTATAATTAGGTTATGTTAGTATAGTTAACATGCATATTGAAATAAGTAAGACTAAATTTACAGTTATAAATACTTGCAGACTCTCGTCTTTATACACTTCAACGGCATACATCTACCAGCATCATTTTTCTACTACATTCCGAGATTGCTTCCTTTTTTGATAGATTCAGTTACTTTTGGAGATCCCTATATTCTTCTTATTGTCAATAAAAAGTAAGTCTAGTAGTTATAAGAAATACTACAAAGCAGGCCTGAGCCGACTTTTTGGGAAATCGGCCCGGGCCAAAAATTACATGTTATGGTTTGCTATAGGCTATCTTTTCGTTCGTTTTACAATAAATTTCATTCAAATCTATATTTTGATTTTTTTTTCACCCAAATATTGTGCCCGGCCCGCCAACTTTTCCCGGGCCCGGACCAGCCCGCTGGATGGTCTGGCCTGGCTTATACATAAGTTTTCAGCATTTTTAAACCAGGCCGGCGCGATTCCACAAATTTTCTAGCTTGTTTGCGACTTTCCAGATGTACGGTGCTGGCTCGCTAAATATTCACCCTGGTTCATATAAGATCTCAAGTGATGTTAGTATTTTAGTTTACGACAATGTCTTCGGAACATTATTGAAAGAAAACCTGAAGGAAGTAGTGTTGCAGTCGTTGCAACAACATCACATAACAACACTCATTAGAAGAATCTCTGTTGTTTTTTGGAGAAACATTTCAATTTTGTAATACACCGTAGATATATACTTTTGAACACTACTAAAATATACTAACAATCTTACTTTAATGTTAGTTTAGTTCCGGGTTCTACGAAATAAAACACGTCATATAGGGAATAACATTATTACTTTCGGGCATAACATGTACTTCGCCATCTACAGAATTTTATATATATACAAAAGTTGAAATAAACACCTGTTTTAAAGAACTTTGGTACCATAATGAATATTTGTTTGCTCCATTACGGAATTCTGAAAGCGAGCTATGGTATAGTCGGCGGCAAGGGCTTATGCAACGGTATACGGTAATAACTGCAAATTGTATTGAGCGCGGCCTAGCAATGGCGCGCGAAAAAGGTGGATAAGTCAATGATGCAAAGCATAGCACCAAATTCTTAAACAAATACTTTATAGTCATGAAAATATCCATTTTCGGCGTTTTAAATTGAGCACCCACACCATATCGTTTGTCCGTCGACTATAGACAATAAATTCAGAAACCTGTCATTGACTGTTCTAATAATACGTCTGTAAAAAACGTTCCATATATTTGTTTTACTAAACCGCCCGGCCCAAACCCAACACGGCATATTTTACACATTCAGAATTTTCAGAATTCAGCTGTTTTTTTATCAAACTTCTCCTAAAACAGCAAATTTGAATATTCCTTTTAATATGTTCTACCTTAGCCAGAAATATAAACGTTCTTAATACATACAAAAGTAATGGAAACTTGTTCATTCGAATATTATCACAAATTAAGGTCTGATTTAACAGTAATAATGGAATGTAGAAAATTTCAGACAGTTTTTTGACAAACACTGTGCCAGCTCGTTGCATCTTCTCACCGTTCAAAATTGTGATGAACAAATTTACATTCAGGCGCCGTGTTGAAAATCCTATTGATACGCAAGTCACATTATACTATTACTCTTAAATCAGTCTGTAGTATCATATGGTATGTCTACTCTTCTTCGTTATCCATGATTCTATCTTCGCTGACCCTGTGGATGGTGTTTTTTTGTTGATTACCTGAAAAAAAATAGTTGAATGAACAAAAAGTGATAAACCTCTACAGTATCACGATGACAGCAACCAAAATATTGTTCTTTTAGCTCATTTCGAACTCTGAAAAATGAATAATTTGAACGAAAGAGAAGGTTCTTTTCAAAATCAAATCAAATATATATTCCAATAATCGTAAGATCACATTCGATTTCATATGCATTGGGTAATCATTTTCTTGTATTCACTTGGTTCATTTCTCGACATTGTAGCCCAGGTTAAACCGTTCCTTCCATAACCTTACCTTTTGCTGACTACTAGAGGTAGACATGGATCAATTAGAGATATCGCATCCGACAAATACGGGAGTATTGTGACAAGAAACACAGTTAGCTCTCTGTTATTTCTGAGACTAGCAATGTAACTGACAACCTGAGTGAAAGTTTAATAAAAATGGGCAGCGACTACTCTGGCATAAGGTTTCCGCACTCTTTATTTGAAAATGATGTAGCGCAATTTTAAAGACGAGCATTTGGTAATGTTGTTGTATGTAGTGATACACAAAGGACATCTTTCACGAAGGAGGCTTAACGGGTTCCAATTAGAGCTATGTATAGCAACCGCCCCCTCTGCAAGGCGCGCGCATGTTTCTTATTTGGTAACGATTACAGTAATAATAATAATAATAAGACTAATATTTTTTCAGAATCGGTTTGATCACAGGTTCTGAGATCTCAGGTCCGCTGAGTGGTTATTTTCTTATTTTAATTTAATAAAAATTTTAAAAAAATAGTGGTTTTTAATACGATTACAGTAACCCGCCATATTAATTAATCAGAAAAATGCCTACATTTTTTGGTGGGTGTCGATCGCTAGCTATGTAATGCTAACAATACAACACTGTTAACTAAAAATTTCATTAAGAAGTGAAACACTGTATTTCTGCACTCAGATAGGATTGCCGATTTGGAACTTGTGAATTATCAAACTATTCGAATTAGCTAATTATTCTAATGAACTTACCAAAAATGTCGTTGTTACGCTCATTAGCATAAAGTTAACAATAGAGTATATAAACAAGCCCGTTTCTATGCTTTTGCTGACTTTTGTACTAAACACTGTGATTAAACTGGTGAAGTTTAGAAAAACGTTAATGGCAAGAAGAACAATAGCAAAGCAGATCTGTTGGAAGTAGACTTCAGCCGAGTTGTACTAAAAACATAAAAAATATTGAAAATTTAAGTTTCATTGAACTTTTAAAACTCAAAACAAAAGTGAGGGTGCGGAATTTTAAATGTGGAAACGGAAAATGGTAATAACGGGCGGTCCGGCCGGCCGGCCATTTCCCAGCTGTCTTCAAAACTATTGTTTATTCTTTGGGACGTTCGCACACAGTACAGGCAAGGAGAAGACTTTGGATGTTATTTTGGGCAAGAACTTAGGTAGTATTTTCATACTTAATCTTAAATATAATCTAATTAAAAGAATATAAGATTAGGTTTTGATGTGATAAACCAATTTATGATCATAGCTAAATGTTTCCATGTAGTACAAGAATTATTTCTATTCGGCTTTTCCTTGGATTCTTTACTCAGATCCAAACAACTTTTATCTTGTTTTGTTTGTTAAACAAATGACCAATCAATGTATAGTGTATCTCGTCTAAGACCTAGGTTTCAAGCGCGGTATCACAAGCAAGGAGCAGTGTTATATATAACGAATGTAAACTCGGTGGACGTGGTGCATTTTCGGCAGAATTACATTCATTTTTTATAACACTGCCCCCCGGTCGTCATACCGCGCTGGAAACCCAGGTCTTGAGATAGACTATGGTACAAAAATTATTTCTATCCTTTGTGTTTGGTAGATGATCTTTTAGTTTACTGGTTTGAAATTTAGATGGTTTTCAGTGCTAAAGTTTCGACAAATATTTCAGAACTAATTTCTTTCTACTTTAAAACAACTTTTCAGTCAAAAAGGAAAAACTTATTGATCCTTTTTTCTTCTCTATCATATCAGTTACATTGTTCACAACATAGTACAAATCATTATAATATGAATATCTGTAGGTTAGCAAAGGACTCAAAAGAATAAATATTAAAATAGGAAAAATTGCCTTCCTCCAGAACTAAAAACATATTGGTATTGCTTTTTGAAACTTCGACTCTATCACTGTGCTTTCTTATGTACTTCACAATTGTGGGCTGACAATAGGGCTGGGAAATGGTCGCCCTGTTTTCAAAATGTTCCGGTCCCTACCCATCCCCGGACGAGCTGACATATGGAAACACCGGTCCCAACAGGGGGCCTGCTAAATACCCCCCCCCCCCCCCCAAACGAAGTTATTCTGATTATACGGTATAATTTATACCTAGTTTGAATGTTCGTTCTTAAAACAACAACCTAACTTCTTTCTATTGCATTAAGAAAATTATATTTCATTAGAACTTACTTGCATATGCATTAAGGGTACTGATAACTTTGGTAGTATAATGCAAGTGAACCTATTCAACGAAAGTAGAGCAATATTGAAAAATTGAATAAAAAATAGGTCGTTGCCAAGAAAAGTTACCTAAATAGGTTAAATGTCATGGTTGACTATGTTGTATTTACAGGAAATAATTGAAAATTAGGTGTATTTGTTACTTGTTTTTTTTTATATTGTGAAATGGGAAACACTCGGTTGCCTTTTTTGAAAATTACAGTTTCTTGGTTAAAGAAGCAGTAGCATACGGATATCTCGAGAATACTTACAAATCCCACTACAACTGATGGTATTGCTACATAAATGCTACATATTGCATTTTGTGAAGTAATTGTATGTGGTATACTTAAGAACATCATAGTACACGTGTAGGTTGTCATATTCTGAAATTAACAATAAAACACCTATGGTTCAAACCAGCGCGCGTGACCTGGTGTGTTAATTATGTGCAATACTCAGAATCTTAATCGGTCGTAAGAGTTTATAGTCGGCGGACAAAATATATGCAGGTTAAAGGTCTGAGTGCCCAATATAAAACGTGCAAAATTCATTAATATAAATATATTATTTCCAAAAATAAGTTAGATGTGGTGTTGTCCATTACATAGAATAGAATAGAATAGAATATTTATTGTTTTCCGAGACAACTAGTTAAAACACAAAGAAAAATCTACAAGTTA
>JAQGAV010004262.1:0-10644 GCA_034691345.1 Phasmarhabditis papillosa | reverse complement strand
GAAAAAGACAAATGCGCAATTGCGGAAGCCTACGTATACCACCGCGCTCTGCGGTCTTTTGTTTGTTATAGACTATAACAATGCACTTCGATTTAAAATTTGTAGCAAAGACACTATATACTTACTTTTTTAACACTGTCATGTCGATTTCTGACTAATTTGCTAGATGATATTGAAGTTGGTATGCGACTGTTCCACATTTTCATGCCTAAACGAATTTTAGTTCAGATCGCTTCTAATTTAGTATGGAATACATTTCTCTAGAGTTTTTCGCTATAAAATTCAGATATTTGTTTTTCAATTGGATGTTTTTCAATCTGTTATGGCTGAAACAACGGCTAGTGTTCCTCCAGAACACTACGATCAATTAAAGTGATAAAAATTATCTAGCGTTCGAGCAATAAATATTCTATTCCATTCTATATATCTGCAAAAATTGTTATTAAAAACTAACCAATGAATGTATAGGTGAGTATGAGAACAGTTTGTGGAATCACGTACTGAAGAACTAGGACGAGCCAATTGTATAAGGATTGTATCTGCAATTATATATTACCCTTAACCATTTGATTGTAAGAGAAGGTTGTTTTCGTATAGTGAGATTTATGTTCTCATGAAACTTATTATGGAACAAATATACAGTTTTCTAATTTTCAAAACACAGACTGCATCGCGCAGGTCTTAATCGATGCCTGGTTTTGCAAAATTTTATGTTCAAAAAGAAGAAAATTAGGCATTCAAAACTTTTCGAAGACCAAATTTTGCAACATCGCTTATAGAGAAAGACGACTCGAAGCAGTGAAGGTTGTAAAAATACTATGAACCGTTTTCAGTAAGCAATGAGAAGTTATCTCGTTCCGTACTGAAAACAGTTATAAGTATATAAGTACGTCCCCACCCTACTTAATAAATCAACCAACCCTCTCATAATCAACAAATGTATAAGTCCAGTTTTCCCCGCATTGCGGTACTCCAAACTTGTTTTCAAGTCGCGTCACAATGAACAAAGGAAGAGCCATAACTATGCTGAAAATAAACTTTTGTTCTGTTTGTAACAAAATAATAAATTATGAAATCAGATTTTCACACAATCGAATGGAAAATGTTATATTCAAAATTTAGTTGTAACCATGAGTTGGTTGTTCTTACCTAAAGCACCAAGTGATACAGACTAGATAGACGGCTCTCTTTCGAGTAAGTCGAAATCGAGGTGATAGAACGAACATAATGGCGACGAATCGATCAAAACTAAAAACAATATGTATCATAAATATTTTGTAATAATATAAAGCGCGACAAGTACAGCACATTTGGATACATATCTTATGTACATTGATTGATATTATGTGTTACTCATGTAGTCTTCGAAATAACACGTTCTATTCTATTCTATAAACGTATGCTCAAAGATGAACTGAAAGTATTCGTTCTGCATGTCCGAAATACTATTAAATGGCTCCTTGGCCAAAACAACATAACTTTAAAACTAATGCTGAGGATCTGAGATTGCTTTGCCATTGAAAAAACCAAATTTATCATTTGCTTTCGATTATGACTCAAAATTCTGAGCAATTTGAGTGTACGCCCACCGCGAATCTGATCATGTTTTGAGGATTTAGTCTATAACAAACAAAAGACCGCAGAGCGCGGTGGTATACATATGCTTCCGCAATTTCGTATTTGGCTTTTTTGGACATAATACAAAATAAAACTAGTACAATAATACATCAAATAATATACTGGTTTTCCAATTTTGCAACAGAATGAGCGATTTTACAAACCGCGCACTGCAGTCTTCATTTTGTTATGGACTATAATTGTTCACCTAATAACCACCAGGGTCCAACTTGACAAGAATACTGCAACTCCTTGTAGAAATGCTAGTAAACTGCACATTAACTCGCCGAATATCCATCTCTGATCGTCTAGTATCAACACAGACCAATAGTTAAACGGGATACAAAATATAGCAATCAATAGATCGGCTAAACCAGATAAGTTACTTTTCTAACATTAAGTTATAGAAGTTAATACTAATAGATGAATTAGTTTTCTTTAAGTTTTAAATTTTAATAATAAGCCCTCTGCATTTCTCAAATAAAGTACTTCAATTTTGAAGTCGTGTAACGTTTGCTACGATCTCAGTTATCTGCAGTATATCACGGGTAAACAATTTCAGTGGAAGTTAGCATTAAAATATCTTTTGTCTGCGAACTGAAACCTCGGTTTTTAAACTAATAATGAAGCAATAACGTAGTCAAATAGTTGCTAACTTTAACAAAAACAATGGGTTGATTAAGTTTTCAAAAGATAACTTTTACTTCTTATAAATAAATTCGTGGATGGTAGTTAGTTCAGCGGGCCGGCCGACCCGAGCCAGAACTGTAAATCTGATAAGTCGGTCCAGCCGGGGCCGGCCCAGCGCAGCTATTTCCCACTCCTAAACTATTCTGTTCTCTAATTTCTCTAAAATTTCGTTTTTCTAGCAATTACTCGCTGTTGTTCACCCTTTGATGCGACTACTAAAGTCGAGCAGTAATTATATTGACTTCCGGGTTGACCATCTCAAATTTTTGTTATTTTGGATAGAAAGCATAATAATTATGTAAATTGCTCATTCTTTTGTTTTTAAGAGGGTTAAAGTGTTTGTTTTCGTCAAAAATAGTACTAAAAGCGGTTGTTGTACACCACCAATTCTTATATTTTGAGAGCTATAGTAAGATTAGAGAGTAATAATGGAGTGTTAAAAAAGAATCTCGTCGAAAATGCCCCTGAAAGTTTTTGAAATACGAAAATATACGCAAATTGGCATGAATATACGCAATTAACACTCCATTATTCCTCTTAAATGAGACTATAACAATAAGATTCGTACGTAGTAAATCGTTTGAAGCGATGGTATCAAAATGTTCGAATATACCAAAGTTGCAATTGCTATAGTCGACGGATAAATCGTTTGCAGGGGTGTACTGTAGAATTTAGAAGGAGCGCGGAAATCCAAAGAAAATGTACAAGCAACCGATATAATTGTGCCCTCGCATTATAATAAATAGGTCTTTAGCTGCAAGCAATTCGTCCGTCGACTATATTTAGCCTTATTTAAATATCATTGAAAATATTTGGACCAGTTAAATACAATTCAGATGAGAAGTGATTCATTCGACGTACCTATAGCCAAGTTAAGTATGAGTATGTTCGTAGCTGTCCATAGCCTTCTAAACCATATAATGACAAGAATCACTAGCACATTACCGTATACCGAACACACACAAAGTATACTGTAGAAAAGGATACAGACTATCTGAAAAGGGTTACTGTAGCTTACTGTGTGAAATACAAATAGCAGTTGTTAATAAACAGTTAGTAAACTAAAACAGAACTACTTTAATAATCCAAAAGAGAAAAAGTAACCAGTTAAAGGTTTTCCAAAAGATGTTGGTGATTACGGTATATCTGATTGATGTTCATAAATAGTGGAAGTAATTTAGAACCAATGTCGTATTTCTTAAAAAACCTTCAAACTTTGTTGCCGCATATGGTTGGGCCGGCCGGTGCGGTGAAATTCGACCACCGGCCGGCCCACTGCCACACCTGCTAGCGCGATTTCCTTTTCAACCGAATCCATTTTAATTGCATTTAAGTCTTTAAACTACTAATTAAACAAAATAACTAACCAAGCCCAGACCAGACTACCACAGCGCAGCCCAGGCCTAGCTTTTAAAAATCAAGCCCAGCCTAGCCCAGCCCAGCTCAGCTGACTTAGGCGCTCACTTTGCCCAGCCCAGCTGCCCACATCTACTATTTTCTGGTAAATACTAGTTACTATATTCGAACCAACCTTCATTTTAAACGGCAACTTCTCCGGACCACCATCATATTCCTCAAAACTAGTGGAGTCGGTCGCATTCATCGAATTATATGTTCTAAAATAACAAAATAACATTATTAATTTAAAACTATGAAAAGAAACAACATAAGACGAAAATTATTTTGAGAGACGAGGACCAATCAAGCTGAGAAAATAGAAAATTGGTCTAGAGTGGCCGGAATGCACTAATGTATTCAAAAGATAAATAAAGCAAAAGAAAGAACTCTTTGTATCAGAATAGGGAACATATTAGAAGAGACCTTAACTGATGAAGAACATAATAAAAAAATTGAATTAGGCTTGAATGTTCAAGGTACTATGATCGATTTGTTATTGTGAGATCCGTTCTTAAACGGTATAGTGTTGTAAGTTTGTAGGTGGCTCCATAGCCTAGTGGTTAGTGAGTCGGTCTAGGAATCCGTGAGAACGTAAGGATGTTGGTTCCTCCTCCCTCCTCCGTCCCAAGCCTTTTACGGATAGAGCAAATTCGACCATTTATAGGATGAAGTTTTCATGAGGTTTTCACGTTGCAAAGCTCTACTTTCCGAATTGGTTGTATTACTAGTTACAAGAAGGATATCAGTTCCGATTTTCCAGAACAAGATGATTTGTTAACATGCGTTGGCATTCCGTATGCCATAAATATTATTGATCGGTTTTGTCAGTTTTATATTTTTCTAGCGAGAAGGCATAGTATTTTATTTAACATTGTTTGAATGCTCCTAGCGAGAATGTATAGCAGTTATCCTTACATAGTAAGCTAGTGCATAGGCCTAAGGCGCAAGCAAGTCTCTAGCACAAAATATCATGTGCCGCAGGCCTACACCAGCTTATTGTTACTTCTCAAAATTCTACGCTAAACAAAGAAAGAAAGAACATTTTGTAAATTTTGAAATCGTATTCCGAAATAGTTGTCTGGCTCTTAATTATACCTACAACACTAACAAACAACATAATATTGTACCTCAGTTTTCTTCCGTCTCAATCAGTCATATAGGTAAACATTGTATAACATAAATAATAGGAAACGACTGGTGCCGATTAAGCAAAGTTAAAATAGAATAGGTAAGTTAAAGGAACCTAAATATTAGGTGCACAGTGGCAGTAGAATGGAAACGCCCGGGTGGGTGCCCGGGCAGTTTTTAGCCTGCCCAGGCAACAATTCTCCACTGCTCGAGCAGCCAAAAACTGCCCGGGCACCCACGCGGGCGTTTCTATACTACGGCCACAGGGGCCCGTTTGAAAGTGCTTTAATCCAGAGGGCGCACGGCACGGTGGTTTGCCGGATCGCTTAATTCTGCAAGGTAAAATCTAGAATCATACCACCATGAAATTAAACATGTATGTTGTTGGTTGGTTCTGCTTCGAGATTGGTTCTTCCCCCCTCGTCTTTGTAACATACAAGATCAAAATCCATTGGAATGTTTGGGTGTCTTAGAGCACTACTAACCAAAACATTTTACGCGATAATGAGGGGTTCAAAAACATGATTGCTTTACCACAATAGATTGCGGAAAAGGAAGTCAACTAATATGGCACCTACTATAGCCTGATTCAAGAGGGATAATGGAGTGTTGCTTGCGTATTTTCATGCCAATTTGCGCATATTTTCGTATTTCGAAAACTTTCAGAGCCATTTTCAAAGAGATTCTTTTTTAACTCTCCATTATTATTCTCGGATATTGACTATACTAATCTGTAAAACAGAAATTTTGCAAGAGCTGCGGTAGATTTAAATTGTCAAAAGATCTCGTTCCTGAATTGAGAACGTTGAAGCTGAATTCAAATTAGAAAATTAAAAAAATGCCCAACTCTTTAGACCAGGTTATAGAAAAAATATAAGGAAGTTTATTTACAAATACGTTTAATAATAACATATTTATGTTGATTGTTGAAAGAGCTGGTTTTTGAATTCTTTTGAATGAATCGAGGCTTCTAACCACTGCTGAGCGTGGTGACCCAATGGTTAGATGCTTCGCCTTATAAGCTAGAGGTCGATGGTTCGAATTCCCCGAACAAATAATACTTGTAGCTTTGTTCTGATGCGCCCCCGCCACTCACTGGGTGCTGTTCAATGAAGTCCCACTTCTCATGGTTCTCTCGTCTCCATCGTTCGCTCCAAATATCTGTGATATTGTGTTTCGTAAAGCAAATAAATATACTTTAAAACTTTGGTTGAACTAACTACATTTCTAACTATGTGATTATGGTTTTTCTTGCAATTGGAACACTAAGTTGCCGTAGTCTGCGGTCAAATCAAAAACTGACATAATTGGAGGAAGCTTTGGGCTACAATAGCCAAAAATGAAACAGTTGAATAGAAGACCATGATCACTCAGCGCATAAAAAATCTAATATGATTATGCGATTACTGAATAAATTTTATTATTTATTATTAAAAAAAACTACCTTTCGAACTCAAATACTCTGGGGTGTCGTTTGAAGGAATTTGGAAAATCCGTAAATTGTTGCTCCAAAGCCGACAAAATCGGAGATCATATATTTTTGCAGTGTGCACTTTAGAGAACGCGACAGTTTGGAAAACCGAGTTTTACGTTGGGCTAGCGTGTTGAACACACACTTTTCAAGGAATGCGAACGAATACGCGTGGGAGTGTACTAAAAAATAATAATATAATGAGTAAACACTTATATAAATATAATATAAACCATATTCTTTAAATAAAAAGTTGCTAAGATAAATAAATTCAAAATCCCATTCCACAAGTCACTTAAACTTGGTTGTACCTAGTTTCTTTGCGATGAGACACATAAAAATATGAAAGACGGAAATTCTGCCACACCAACAACAAAGGAAATAGTAAACAGCAGCACCGAGGACGACAATAAAACCACCGCCGCATATTTAATGCAGCCGCGTCTGGCAGACCAGTAAAGACCGGCTAAACACTCTGATTTTAAACATCTTGCAACTTGGTGATATCATTTAAAGTTTTAAAGTTTGTTTATTCATTTTAGGAAACACGAGATCACAAATATTTGGAGCGCAGAAGTGAGACGAGGGAATCATAGGAAGTGGGACTTCATTGCATAGCACCCAGGGAGTGGAGGCGGCGAAGGTGCATGGATAATTTGTGCTACCAGTCTTTTTATAACGTTTCAAGAATGTCAAAAGAATCAAAATTTCATAGGAAAACTGCATAGGATCCACGGCAAGACATGGAACCTTTAATTAAGTCCAGCACTAATTGATTGACTTGTAAGCAGAAATGTCAAAGAAAAAAGCATTGCCTATTGGCGAAAAAATACGTGTTTGCGTGCTCTTACTTTTCAATTACTGCAGCAACCCAGCCCATTTCAACTTATTAATTCGTAGACCAGTATGTGTTGTATAGAAACGACCGGTTGCGTACTTAGCCTGCCCCGGCAACAATTCGCGCCTGCCCGAGCTGAAAAACTGCCCACGCACCCATCCGGTACTACGGCCACAGCGTACGGACACCACCACGCTATTATATAAGCAATGAAATCATAATTATTCATTTCCTAGTATCGAGAGGGTGGCAGAATTAAATTTACATCTGTCCGATAAAAAAGATTAGAAAAGTTTGCGCAAAACTATGTAGGAAACATTTTTTCCACTTTCGAAACATAATTATATTCTAGTGGAAAAGGGTATCATGTTTGCTATTCAAAGATCTTTTGGCGATGTTTGTCTTTAGTCGGTTTTAAGTGAGGTTAAAATATTTGTTCTCGAATTTACTCTGCACACCGGCCAAAAATAATTATAAACAATACCCATATATGGTTTTCATTCTAAAATATTAATAGAAATAGATTATGCCGTTAGCAGCGTTATAAAGCTATAGCAGTTGCAATACCAGACAGCTAAATAAAAGTCGAAAACCTCTCAGAAGCCGATCAACGGATTACAGTAATTTGCCAAGAGAAGCTGCGTCAACAATTTCAAATTTTCGATTTTGCGACTAATGTTCTTTGCCTTAGTGGACAAAGAAATGCACGTTTCTGAATCTAAATAACAATTTTCCTAAAAGAAAACTTCAAAAACCTCAAGCAATTGCAAATAACATCTTAAAAGATAAATAATTAACTGTATGTATAGCGATCTTCTCGTGCACCCGAAGACTGAATGTTAGAAAGGAGCCGTCTCTGCTCAAAAGATTCCGTAATGAATGGCCGAAACACCTGCCTCGAAGTAATCTATAGTTATTGTGTGATACGAGTGATACAGGAAATTAATTACTAAATAACTATAAAAATCTGTAAATTTCAACTTTGAGTGCGGTTTAAAATCATGAAGAACAAAAAGAAAACGCATAGAACAACATCCTAAACTATAAATTCCAACTTTATTGAAGCACGAGTTTGCATGTGCAGTGACTTTAATTAACAAATACGTGATTTGCAAAAATAGGTCACCCGCTCTTTGAATTTAACGATGATGTGAATTTATGCAATTTTCGCACGGCTTTCCAGAAACAAAACTTGTTTTTTCAGCCTTTACGGTATTTAAAATGTATTTATGTATATTTATTTAGACTAAAGTCTAGTAAATTTGTAGCTAAAGGTGTTTACCTGGCTTCATTAGGATATACTTAGTGGGATTCAAAACTAATAATGGAGGGTAGAGAATTATTTACAAGTTAAACGCAATTGCGTACAAGCAGTTTTGGCTTGAAAATTATTATCTACACTCCATTATTTGTTTTGAATCCGACTATATATTTTTGAGAAAAGTGAGTTCATCGGGGTTTTAGACGACTTTTCAACGAATAAATGGAATAAACGTAACTTCTGTTATCCAAATAACTAGTGCGTATTAATTGTATTCAAATATAAATTAATATATGATTAAAAATAATAGCTAATTAAAACACACGTCATTTGTTCCATATAGAACTCTGTCTTTGAGCAGCGGAGGTGTCCGCGCGTAAGGAGTTGAATTACTTCCGAGAAGCAGGCAAATTAACGAACAAGAATCTAAGTTAACTAGGTTACAAAAATAAAACTCGATCGAAAAACTTTGTAAAAACGTTAATCATCGAATATCGAGGGGGTGTGGTGGCCCAGTGGTTAGAAGCTTCGCCTCATAAGCAAGAGGTCAATAGTTCTAATCTCCCGAAGAAATAATTCTTGCAAATTTGTTATGACTCGCCGCCTCCACTCCCTGGGTGATGTGCTATGACGTCCCACTTTCTATGGTTCCCTCGTCTCACTTCTTTGTTCCAAATATATGTGATCCTCTGTTACGTAAAGGAATTAACAAAACCAAAAACAAATTTTTTTGGAACTGAACGGTTAGAGAATAATATTCCAACCTCGGAATTCAACTAAGCGAGCTATAAGCAGCATATGAACTAGGGTGGACACATTGTATGGTACGGTAAATGGTATACCGGTTAAACGATAACCGGTATACCGTTTTACCGGTAAAATTTCAAAATAGGTTTACCGGTTCACCGTTAATTTTTCGAATACCTTACCAAATGCCCACCATAGTATGAACTGAAAGTTTCGAAACATGTATGGGTCCAAAAGGCTTTGAAAATAAAAATGAAAGCAAAAAGTCTTATTGTGTTGGGTTTGTCAGGTGTGTTCTATTGTGGAGATAGAGCCTGTTTTAAACGTAGATTATATTGGGCCTCGTACAAGGCGCAGTAGTGTACAATTTTGCCTTCAAAAGTTCTCTCGCCTGAAGAGAGCAAAGGCATTTTACAGCGAACTTGAACGCAAATTTTGCAACATCGTGCATCGTACGAGGCCGTTGCAATGTATCTAGGTTTTGCAACAGACTATACCTATGCAATTAAATAATTAACTTCGAAATCCGTTGACAAAAACAACCAAACTAGAATCTTAGAATATAGTTAACACTTTTCTTTGAATCCGATTTCCATCCTTTTCCTAGACATCTCACGTATCCTATTCATGTTTCTATTTTTCGGAAGCAGCTCTCCGTGAACCCTACTATGTCTGCTCTTCACGGGTTTCCGTCGTTTTTATGTTCCAGACGGGAAATGTTATTCCCACAAAGAAATAAGACTTTGACAAAATTTAGGTTGAAGGAAGGACGTAGCAACTATGGAAAGGTTTTTGGGGAAAATGTAGTGTCCTAAACTGTGATTCGGTTTGACGAGATGTAAACTTGTTCTAATTTTGGAATTCTGCATTGTTCAAGCAATCATTTGAATCCACTCATCAGAATATAGAGAATATAATATAATATAGATTGTTCGAACGCTAGATCATTTGCATCAATTTTGTTGATAGTCCAATTTCTTGATCGTAGTGTTCTGGAGGAACTTGAGCCGTTGTTTTAGCCATAAGAATGAGAAAAATATATAAATATTTACTTTAGCAAGCTTTCGATGAGTACCTCATGTTTTTCGACTTTTCGGTAAAGTGTTGAACTACTTAAATGAATGGACTAGGCTTCCAGTGTAGTATGATGGGGGGGGGGTTATATAAAAAAGATAGGAAAAACGGTGGACCGGTTTACTTTTCTTGATAAGTACTTTATTTTAATATATCACCGCGTTTCTATAGGCTACTGTTTTGGAAATCTGGCTTTTGATAAAGAAAATTAATATGTAAACCTGGATAAGATAAGAACCCTGGGCCGACAAACAACTCAATGGCTAGATGACATAATCAAGCACACTAGCAGTTATGGAAGAAACGGTGTCACCTGGGCTACAATGACAAGAAATGAACCAAATGAATACAAGAAAATGATTACCCAACGCATATGAAATCGAATGTAGATCTTGCGATTATTGGAATAAATATTTGATT
>JAQGAV010004261.1:0-10646 GCA_034691345.1 Phasmarhabditis papillosa | reverse complement strand
TTCAAAAACCGGTCGCGACCGGTCACGACCCGACCCGTCGCGACAGGTCGCGGCCTGTCGGATTTTACCCAGCCTTGGAATAAGTTTATTCTACTTGAAAGAGCAGAAAATTTGTAGTAAAACTGTGTTTAGATGAGAGAAAAATAATGATTTTGAACCTAATTACGCTCCTTTAAACGAAAGTAGACAACCGGATGTATTTCCATATATATACAGTTGCTAACGTGTATCTAGAGAAAGAAAGGGCATGCTACAAACTTAGTTCAGAGGTGAGAGTACAACAACGAGAAAATCTCTAAGTTTCCTGTCTCTTTAATGCGCCGAAGACTTCTTAGACCTATAAACGGTTTTATAAGAAAGGACTACTAAAAAAAAGGGAAAATTTAACTATCGGGCCGGGCCCAAGTTGGATGGTCTGTGGTACATAGCAGACGCAAAGATATAACTTGTAATAGAGGAGGTGGCTGATTTGTTACATTACAAGGTAGCTCAGTTGTCTTCCAAAACTACGATAGCTTTTATAATGACCGTAGTTGGTTTAGGTTTAGTTTAAAAGCAAATTTCTCGAGCTTTCAGATTCCCCAGCTAATAAGACAAATATAACTGACGTCATTACATAGTTCTGCAACAAAGTGCAGAAGTACAACATGTAAAGTTATCAATCGTAACTGCTGCAGTAAGCAATACTTTGCTGGGATGAAACAACCGTCGACAATACTAATGTTGTTCAGTTGGGGATCTTTAAGACTGTATCTATTGTTTCTAACAATGTCGCCCGTAATAATGTCTCCATCTGGCTTCTTGCCAATTGCTTTTGGTTTGGTAAACGCAATCCCCAACATTAAAATACTTCCACGGCCAAGTGGAATTTTTATCTACCCAAAATGCTTGACGAGTTCATTGATTTTTAATGGTATCTAACACAAGTAAATCGAAAGGTAAAATTTTAATACTGCACAATCAAAAACAAAACTTAAATTAAAAGACAACAAGGCTTGATAAAAATAACGATCCTAAAAATACATTATCTTAACTTACAAATTAAAGATGATATTCTATATGATGTCAACAGCCACATTAATAATGATATTTTACGTCCAAATAAGACTATTGAAGAACAAGGCCAACATCGGATGATTTCATTTCTGGGCACTTCCAGTTGTACAGATAGTATTGCAAGTTGCCATCTCCAATGCCAAACTAAATTTACAGTAAGTATGCTTCAAATTTTAAACAAACCTTCAGCTCTTCCAGAACTCCACCATTGTTCATTAAATCTAACGCATTGAAGACATCGAAGCCAGCCTGCAATGATTGTAAAAATTACAACTTGTAATTAATTTACAAGTGAAAAAAGAGCATTTAATATCTGGTAAAAACGTCACGACTATTTTTCAAATTCTGTTGCGAATTTTCTACCTTAGGTAATAATATGCTAACATAGCTGTGAAAATAATAAGTGAATACATTTTCAAAACCTAGATATAAGACGCGAACACAGACAGTCTTCTAATTTCTAACCTTGTGAGCAAGCACCAGGGCATCATTTAACAATTGTTTGTAAGTAACAGAGGTCGCAACGTTGTAGTATGAATAAGCAGCTTTAATGCTCTTGTGTGTTGGATGCTGCATCACAGAAGATGGAAGAGAATAAAACGAAATAAAATCGGTAACTTTGCCATCAATCTAAAAGATAATTATAATGTCAAGCCACTCACGATAATATACCTCAACTACGTAACTGTATATTACTCCTTCTCTTGGCAAAAAGATGTATTCAAACTCTTCTTTCGAGAACACCGGAGCGAGTTTAAAACTTTTCAGGTGATCCGACAAAAGATTGAAAGCTTGTGAAACATCTTTCTTCTCTAATGGCCTAACACATGGAGTCGATGGTGCCTATAAAGCACAGTAAAATTATACAAGAAACTGAAAATCTCACGTCGGGTAACTTGTAGAGTTTGATTGTACGCGCTAGTGTCATTTTTGGTCCGAGGTGAGAGAATCGAACTTCTATCAACTTTTTTGGGTTCAATGAGCGATGCCAGTAACTAAAAATTAGTGTAATATAGAATTAAGATCTCGATAGTACCGACAAACAGCAACTGGCTTGGGAATCACAATACCAGCCGTATAAGCAGCTTGGAATATATTTTGCTGATTAACACGGCGAGTAACTTCACGTATTAGAACCGGTGCGACACGCTTGTTTCTAAATGACGTGATTGAAGTTATTGAAAATCATAAAAATAAACCTGAGTCGTTTATGCACACATAGGAAGTTTATCTCCACCATTTTTACTTCCTTTTCGTAGACCCGAATTGTTTGCGGTACGGCCGCAATAAAAGCAACCAGTTTTCCACTTTGTTTAGCACGCACTCCGCAGTGCCACTGAGGAAGCCAGCCAGGAATTTGAAGGGCCCTAAACAAATTAATCTTAGTCTAACGTTGTTACCAACCATCGCAAGAACTCAGGAGAGTAGTCAAATCTAAACATATTGTCGTCATCTTCTACATAGTTCTCCGTGAGTAAAGTGTAAAGCTCCTTCAGCTGAGAGTCATCGTTTAGATCAACATCGCTCCAGTGAAAAGCATCTGGTAGTGAATAAGGTTCAGACCGAATCTGAAACAAAATAAAAGTTGATCATATTCAACTATGCAAACTTTATCAGCTGGTACGTTATCCTCAATGAATGTATTCTCTTCAGTTGACACGTCCTCCTCTGCAAACATAAAATAGCTGAACCGAAATTACAAACAAATTGTTTGTCAAGCTCTATGCTCGACAAGCATGGAATGAACCAGTGATTCAAACGTACTAAATTGAGTCACAGGCTGAGTACTCCAAAACGCGTGCGATTTTGTCGTAGGATCCTCCTGAGTATCGAGATGGCGAAGACGTTCAACAATGCCCATCATCTGAATGGACCAATCAATCCTGAACTTTAACCAATTATTACCTCTTGGACGTTCATAGCATTTCCATCATGAGAAGATCCTTCACCATCATGACTGTGACCATGGCAACCTCCTTCTCCATGAGAATGCCCATGCGACATATTACCTAATCGAATAAATCAGGAGATCAAATGTTAAGTTGAAGTAAAATTATCGAGTTAACAATAACTGCATGAACTTAGGAAAATAGTCAACGTTTATTTTTCGAAAAATTGTCCCATAACTTTAAAATATAAACACGTGCAAATGATAAAGATATAGAAAAGGGAAAACAACACAAAGATGGAATTTTCCTCAAGGAATAAAATGGTATTTAAAATTGTACTACGTTAGTAATTTCTTAGCAGTAACAGTTTCTCTAAGAAAAGTTGAACAAGTGGAAAAATCAACAGAGGTAAAGTCTTCAACAGTCCATTTGCCGTTGTTGCGTACAATCTTGAATATAAGGGGTAAAGAAAATTCCAATGGCGTGATCCTAAAAACACCGCTAAGGTCATATATTTTGCTACATAAACAATTACTTTTGACGCAATTTATCAGGCTGGTATTTTATTAATTTAGCAGCCTCATCGGCGTTCTCTCCCACCAACTTTGTAGCGGTGGGATCAAAAATGGTTGCTCTTACGGAACCACTGAAGTCGAAAATACTTATCTAAAAAAAGTGAATTAACGACATGATGCTGTTGTAGAGACCTGTAACACGTAATAATAGCGAGATTCGGCTGAATCACAACGCCTACAAGTGCGGTCGGCGATGAGCTTCACTTTGCACTGGGAGCAACTGCAAAGATAATTGTTTCTAACAATGTCGCCCGTAGTAACAAACCCGAGATATATAATATTTGAGTCCAATTTTATTTCGTGTACATAACCTTTAACGAAAGCGTTATCTTTCCCATCAAGCTTCGCAATCACCGTTAGAGCACCATCTAAAAACACAAGTATAAACATAAACAATGTACAACATACACTCGAAACGATTATCTGAATTTTTCGTAGTTGGGAAAGTACAATTCGAGGAACGTGGTTGTGGTGCTAACCTTCTGTATGCTAGACGCAAACTATCGGCTTCTTGACTGCATACATGGAAATAAACTGTTGACTTACAGCTAACAAGTAAACTGAGTTTGCCTAAATTATAACCATGAGACACTAAGCTTTATAAAAATTACCTGCAGTTTCCTTCACAAACGCCTGTTGAATTAATATGACAGAGCCAACTTCCACAGTGGTGGGCGGATTTCGTAAGAAAAAATCACAAACTACACTACCAGTACCATCCGATAGTTCGAGACAAGCTTTTTTAACAGAAGGATCGCACGACTTCACAGGCACAAATTTTTGAGATTTCGAAACAATTGCCAGCAATTCTAAAGAATATTTTAACATAACAAAATTTACATATACCCGTACCAACATGCTGTTTGAGATACGAATGCAAGCTGACAATATCAACTTTTTTATGGCACCTGTTTGTTGACATGGGAGTCTTCGGCATGTTAATATTTGAAGAGCTTGTGATATTCTTGTTATTGGCATCAACCGTATCTTCTTCATCGCTCCAACTAGTAGAAGCCTGGTAGAAGAAGACTCTATATATATAATAATTGAGACTTACTTTCGAATCCATAGAATCGCATTTCAACACTGTTGCTGTGCTGTCGTCGCTCTTCGACGGACCTGGTTGCATTTTATATGGAGTTCGGAAGGTACCTTTGTTTGGTACACGCCCCGACATAGAATTAACGGGTGAATTGTAGTTAGTCAGAGGGGATGGAGAGATTGGACTAGGCATCAAGATAATCAAGAGAGGAACAATAAAGATACCTGTGCATTTGCATTCTATTAATTGTAGATACTATTGGCGAGATAAATCCACGAGGTTTAACACCCATATTGCGAGATACAGGTGACTGGGGCAATGGCTTGCTAAACAATAATAATAGCGAATACTAAACAGCAACACTACCAATTTTCCAATTCTTCGACTGCCTCATTCAGTTTCCTTTTTGCCTGCGCCAGAGCAGTTTCACTTACTGGTATATTCTTATTTGAAGCAGTGGAAAATCCGGTTGAAACAGTTCCAGACCTGAAATGCAAAAGAATACTGAAAAACGGATTGCAAGCTACTGCATAATATCATCAGCCTCAGCGAGTTTCTTTTTAGCCTCCAGCAAAGCTGTTTCACTCACAGCAACCTTCTTGTTGGAAGCGGTAGTAAACGATGAGAAAACTTTTCCATGCCTAAATATTCCATATAACTCCATGTTTGGACTAAAATTAACCGACTTGTCTTTTTCAAGATTATCGGTTAACGCTTTATCATCAGATGCAGCGAGACCATTTGCATGTGCTGAACTGCTGGATGCACTGCGTTTGCTGGAACTAAACTCCCTACAATTAGAATTATTTGAATGAACAAAACCTCGATTCCTCCTCGATTTCCGAAAATTTCCTCTTAACAGCTATCAATGCGTCGGGGTTAATTGGTACCACTTTATTATTAGCAGATTGAAAACCACGAAAGTTACCATGCTCCATTTGGTTATTGCAAACGTCCTAAAATATTTTTTTTTTGCAAATCATGTGTACTAATAGAAGAGTTACATAATCTTTAAACAAATAAAAGAAGCACAACACCTCGGAAAAATACAATTGTTTTGGGCCGATCGGCTGGAAAGAAATCCTCCCTAGAAATTCAAATTATTTGAAAGCCGTCACGTTAAATTGTGTCATCCCGCCAGGTATGACAGAATTGTACGGCTTTTGTATTTTGCTATCCAATTTTGCTCTGAGGCCGTATGCATGGAAAACCATTTCATTTCCCACGGGAAACGCGTTCCCCGCGAAACTTGTTTTACGTATGCTTGGCGCTTGGGAAATGTTTCCCACGGGAAACGGTTCATTTCCCGTGAAATAACGAATTTTTTAAAAAATTTTGCACAGTTTAGTCGTTTCCTATGTTAAACAAATACGAACGATTCCAAAAGTTTTTAAAACATTTCTGTTATAGATGGTTCTGTCTGTTTTCTTAGAGCCTATGGCCTGTCCAAGCCCAATTTGAAATATGCATCTTATTAAGAAAAAGAAAACCACAGAGCAAAAACATAACTATTTGACGAAATTGTTTCACAAGCCATCAAATAATTACCGACAACTAGTTGTGGTTTTCATCCATATTATGTTAGCTCATGTGGAAGTGATAAAGAGGCTTATAATCTATATTTTCCGCATGTTTTTTTGTTTGTATTTTTTGCTGAGGGCAGTGGTCATCAGAAGAATAAGTTACGGATATTCATTGGAAATCATCTATATTCTGGTGTAGTTCACAAATCATATGGTACAATTAATTACTTTTACTCAAGCGGTAAGATATCAAATCGCGTTGATTGTTTACTTGCACACGAAAAATATTTGAAAATTCGTATAAAGTCGATGCGGGACCCACGACTTCCTTAGTGGACAAAAATGACAATATAGTTTCGCCGTGCTCAAGGGGTCGCACCCGGCCTCGCAGCTCTCAGACAATCAGAAGTGTGCACTACAATTACCGTGCGATAAGATGGAGTGCATTACCTCTAAAACGATAAAGAGATCGGTTTAGTTACTTCTTTATTAACTTACTACAATAATTAGAACTCTATATTAATCAGAATGAATAATTAAGATATAAGACTGCGTATAGTTTCTTCTACATATACAATGTTCTACAGACTTTCACCAGGAAAATGAGGAATACATAGCTATAAAACAGTAATGTTTTACAACAACAAAAATAAAAGAAAGTATTGTTAACTGGTGAACTAGGATAGGAGTACTGTTAACTGTACCAGCTAACAGAACTTTGTTAGAGGATATTATTGTGTCTATGTGGTAAGGGGGTTTGTTTCCGGACGAGCAAACATGGTTCGCTGTCAGTGGGCAAACCGAAAAGAGGGTGTAACCAAGTATTATGCGAGATCTCTTCTCCAAATGGTACCTATTAAAATATTAAGAAGAATAAAACAATTAAAGTGATAAGTTAAATAAATATAAACACATATGATGAGGTGAATAGACGAGTGGCATAAAGACAGAAAAACCATCGTCAGCTTCATTCACCCAACGGACACCCACGAAGGAATCACCATTCATTTTCATTATAAAAAACTTAATCACAAAAGTTTAGGTTAAACGATTTGGTACTTAAAATTGGTATTATTGTGGTTACGTTTTTCAAGGGAAATCCGTTTGGAAAAGCTGACGACTTTTAAATACACATTTCATTAACGAGCCTGGACTCTCACTGAGGTCTCTAAACGATACCAAACGCTCTAAGAAGCAAGATCAAGAAAAAGAAGGATCAATTTCTACAGATTATTCACTTGATGCATCTATCTTTCTTATTATAATACTGCTCTAAATAGTAGCTAGTTTATACTTCTACTGTTTACTCCCAACTAGGATGTTCATTACAACATTCTCCTTATAGCGCGTTTGTATTGGAGCTAGCTTTATCTTCTTGTTTAGTCATGCATTTCGTGTCCTTAGAGAGACTATTTCCTGAAGATATTACTCAGCCACTTTTTTAACACCGCTAACCACTATAATAGCCTTCTGAAGAATCATCTCCTATCAAGGGACGCAATCTTTCTACTACACAACCGGCAGTTATTCGCCCTTCAGCTTCTTGATGCCACATTTCCTCACAAGTTCTAGCAATTTGTCCTAGTTCCTAAAATAACAAAGATATAAACCGAGAAGACAGGCCTACAACATTCCTCAATACAATGTTCGTTAGTTAGAAATACTAAGGACAAATGTTTCTAAATAACGCAAACTGTTTATCTTTTCCACCATTTCTTACTATCTTTTATTTGGAACACTTCAAAAACTGTATAATATGAAATACCAAATTTGCATTTACCGTACCCTTTAACTAATAAAGTATTTTATTGGCTTGACTTTTGTAATATACTTACATTATGTGTTAATATATCTTCTCTAAAAGAAGGTCTAATCTTATTCTTTACAACCAATTGTTTCATCAATGTCAAAGATGGTAATTGACCTTCCAGATGACTGTCAAAAGGAGCTTCGTAAGATGGAATCTCAGCGGCACTCGATGTCTCTGTACGACTAACAATCTCCCACATTACCTACAACAAAGTTTATTTCATATTTAATAACCTCTCATCACTAACCACCGCCATTGCGTAGACATCTATCTGTAGGAAAGCAGAAGCACTGAATTCCTGCCGTCCCTGCAACACCTCCGGCGCCATGTAACGGCGTGTTCCGACCTAAAAACATAATTTATTGATTTCTTTGGGGTCTATTTATTTTATTATAATCTTCGGGCCGGCCGGTATTTTCGGATAAGAAATGTTAGCTAACATTAAGCTCTGAACTTGGCAATTGTCTACGAATTGGGGGCCCCCTTTTGAAGATCCACGGGGCCGGCCCGTACGTAGCCCTGCAGTCTATTTGTTATATTTATTGCTAACAAACCTGGCCGTGAGTGCTTGCGGCTAAGTTTCCTTCACATCGCATTGCTCGTCCGAAATCACAAATAACCGAGTGGAAACGGTAGTCTTTGTCTAACTTCAGTAGAACATTTCTTGATTTTATATCCCTAAAGGTAATGATGATGTTATTAAAAACACCTTAGTTTATTTTTAGGGTTTTACTATTACCAAATATATACAGTAATTATAAGTATATAATTACTATAAGCTGTACATCCTTGTTATTAAACTAATTCAGTTTGGAATATTTTTCTATAGTTGCTATTATGGATGGGGTATTAGTAAAGTTTGCGGATCATTTCTTTAAAGATAATATAATAAATAATACAGATTGTCTTTATACCTGTGTGCAATAACTGGTTTAGTAATAGTATTAGTTATTCTATCATCATGTAGATAAGCCAAGCCCTCTAGAGCAGTTACCATTATCATCATTGCCTCACGCAGACTTAATACATTCTCCTAAATAATAATAATAATATTAATAGTATTATAATTATTAATAATAAGATTAATATTAAAGTTATCCTACCTGTAGGTGGTCTTTCACACTTCCCATAGGATAATAGTCGGTAATTAACCAATAAGTATTAACATCGGCCTCCATCCATCCCAAGTAACGAAGAACAAATCTACTGTCTTTCATAGAGGAAAGCGAATATAGATCCTAAATTCATTTATTACTAAGTTATCTTCTATTGAATATTACTTAAATGTTACTTTTGACCAGCATTAGGAATTTATGACTAACGAGAGCTATGATTGAGCAGAGCTGGTTATCCGGCCGGCCCGGCCTGACCTCCAAAATTTTAGGCCGGGCCGCTAACCAGCTCTGTGACTGAGTGACTATGAATATTCACCTAAGTGACTCACTAACTGACTAGCTACGTTATTTTTTAAGGATCGCTGACTCTCCCTTCAAGAAAACTATGTGACTGACTATGTAATCATGAACATGACTATAGTGAGTCAGTCATAGTCAGTCACATTGACACACTGCTTCCGACAAATTATTCTCAGACTTGCTTCAGCTTAACTATAATTCACACTCTTTTCAGTTAGATGTACCAACTTAGCAGATTAAACTTACAATTTCGTTTTTGAAGCAGCTTTTCTGAGCTTCCGGGAAGCATTTTACAGCTACCTTAGTGCTGCTACCATCAGTATTATGCATGTGGGCTGAGTAGATTTTGCCGTAACGACCTTGAGCCAGCTCCTGTTTATATTATTGTTTATTATGTATACTTTATGATAATGTTATTTAAAATATTATTATTTATGTTAAAGATAAACGCGCTTATCTCAATAATCTTCTCTTTTACTCTACAGTATTTATATTTAGACTTACTTGTAATTCTGTTAGATTATAGAATGCTGGTTCTTGACTATCCGTTTTTCCCTCTACAACAACCAATGGTAAGCCTTCTCCCCTTTTCTCATCTTTCCCATCAACCACACGGTTTCCGGCCGAACTACGCGATCGAGACTTCTGTAATTAGTGTTATTACAATGTAGTAGAATTGCTTTGAACCAGGGCCAATAATTTAAGAAAGGAGCCGGTCTTTTCCCCGTCCTGCCTTGAATGGTCCTTTTACCAATGGTGTCAGCGGTGAGTGTTTCACGGGCCAGCCCAGGTAAGCCCGAGCCCACCCCTAACTGGGGTAACCCGGAACAATATTACAAAACAGTTTGGCTTACTAGAATAACTTATTCTATTGAGTGTCTATTAGCACCTTTTGTTTATTATGTAGACATAAATACATCATATATACTGCCATTACACAACTTGCTAGACCGATAACCACAATCAGTAGTAACAGAGGCCACTGTGCCGGCTGAATTAACGGTGCGGGCGGTGGCGGCGGTAAGGTTGTTGTCGTCGTGGTGGTCGTGCTGCTAGTCGTATCATCTTCCTCCTCCACTGGCTCTTCGGCTAAAGTTTATGGTTGCTAAAGCCAAACTTATTCATTATTAATAACAATATTATATTATATTACAAAATATATATTTCACTTTCTAACTTATTTTGCGTCCCGTTCTTACGTATTGCTTCCTCCAGAGTTGTGTTTGTCATCTCATGTCGCCGGTGCGGGAAACTGTGTGCCATATAAACTTTTTCATTACAACGGTGCTCCGAACAGCAACAGAACATTACCGATTTAGGTCGTGGGGGGTCGTGG
>JAQGAV010004260.1:0-10647 GCA_034691345.1 Phasmarhabditis papillosa | reverse complement strand
CTGCAGAAGGCTTGGGAAACCAGCAGCTTATTTCTCCCATGTTTCGTGCACCCGAAGACTGAATGTTAGAAAGGAGCAGTCTCTGCTCAGAAGATTCCGGAAAGATGTGCCGCAACCCTGCGCCGAAGAAATCTCCAATTATTTGTGGGATACTTGCGATTACAGGAAGTACATTACTTACTATTCCACAATTTTCTTCTCTATCGTGTATTCGGCGGCGTTAGACCATTTTTGTCCATTTTATCCTCGTTCCGAGTCAAAATTTTAAAATCTCCAACAAAATAACCCAAATTCATCTTTGGGCGTCTGACGTACCACAGGCTCTCTAGTCTCTAAAGTCAAGCTCCGCCCAGAATTCACAAGCATAAAAAGGTTACAAAAATGAATCTACACTAGCTATGTCAGCAATTCTTATGATATCCAGTATTCTTG
This sequence comes from Phasmarhabditis papillosa, assembly GCA_034691345.1. NCBI lineage: Eukaryota > Metazoa > Nematoda > Chromadorea > Rhabditida > Rhabditidae > Pellioditis > Pellioditis papillosa. Next base: position 10,215 of record JAQGAV010004260.1, on the reverse strand, counting down.
TATAAACTTTGATTATTAAAAACAACTTTTTCATTGCGAATCGTATGGAGCTTGAGAAAATAAAAGATTCTATCCGTTTTGCACAGCTTTCTAAATGTGTTTCATTTCAGATGTTTCATTTACCTATCTGGGTGGCATTGGCATCCATAAGCCTCATCTATGCAGAATACTGTCCACGTAGATCAGAAATTAACGCCGCATTGTTGGATCGTTAGTTTCTTTAATATTCGTTACGGGAATGGCCAGCTCAATACAAAAATAACAATGTTTCGTCTAAATATATAATAAATAAATTTATTTCAGCTGAAATATGCGCAATTTTGTATGAAGATGATGGCTGCCAAAGTCATAGCTTGACTGTAGAACCAAACACCGAGGAAACCGAGATTGCAAGCTTACGAACGGTAGGCCTGACACGCCGAACAATTTTAACAGAATAAATTCGCTGACAATTTCTTGAAAGTAAAAATAACCATTATTAAAGTCTATGTAGTCCGTTTCTATAAAACTAGTGGTTTTATCATCGCTATAGTCGACGGATGTATTGCTTGCAAGGGTATGCGGTCAGTTTTGCAAAGGAGCGCGGATACTAAGGGGTAATAGACTGAAACCAAAACGGATTAGCGCTCCAGCGCAACATTCGCAGTCCTTAACCTGCAAGCTATTAGTCCGTCGACTATACCATTAATTCATTTTTCCAGGAAAGAACAAAATGGAATGATAAGATATCGTCTGTTTTTGTTAGACCTGGATGTGAGCTGTCACTCTACTGGGATAAACAATTTGGGGGACGGTAGGCGCGCAAATTTAATATGTTTCACGTGGATAGTATAGTCTATAACAAACTTTGTTTTTGTTATGGACTATATTACATGTTCCAGCATGCAAAACATTAATATTTTACTTTAGTCTGCTGTCGCTGAATGAGAGTAGTGATATGCGAACACACAACTTCAATGATAAAACTTCCAGCTACAAGTGTAGATGCTGGTGGGTTAGTAATCGAACAACAATCTATTAGGCAATCAACATTAAGTCATCATCTATGTACCTAGCTACAGCCACGCTAAAACTCTCAGAGATTCTGGTGAATATTTGAAACCATGCGGGAGTGAAAGCACCAGTAGTTTCGGACTAACGGTGTCGTGTTTTGGGTATCGGGGTACTTGAGTAATGTGGGAAAATGGTACGGTACGGTAAACGGTATAAAGGTAAAACGGTTACCGGTAAGCCGTTTTATCAAAAAAATTTAAATACCAGTTTACCGGTAAATTTTTATTACCGATTTACCGGTATACCGTTTTACCGGTATCTTCGGATTGCTAGTCTACCGGCATACCGTTGTACCGTTCTTTTTTTCAAAGACCTCACCGACTGCCCACCCTATACTAGAGTTATCGTACAATAAAGGTAGAGAGTTAATAATTTGCCACAATTAAAATAAATCACGAAATTTAGCCTTACAACCAAATTCTCGAAACCTTTCTTGCATCTTAAAGTAAGAGTCGCCAGATTCCCGGTCGATCAGACCGAAGCTTAAATTTTTTCCCCCGGTGCTGTTGGGGTGTTCGTTGGAATTCGATGTCAATTAGGAAGTATTTCTGCAAAGACTTGGAAGCAGGGATGCACGAAATAGCCGAAACTTCAATCGGAAAAAAGTATATAAGTAATCGGAACCTGAAATTCCGAACATCCTTGCTTGAAAGATCGGTTAGTGTTGTGACCATCCACTGCCACATCATTGACACCATTGCTACCAGTAGAGCAAACTGAACTTATTTACTGAACGTGTTTAAAGATTATATTATATATTATTTACAGGGAGTTACCAAAAAATGTGGTGGGAAAGTGTGATAGATTGACCGGAGAGTGGAAAATATTAATGAAATGTCAAGCAACCAATCTGGAGGGTCATAATTGCGCCCATAGATATAGTGTCGGAACGAGTATCAGCGAAAGGGCGATGAAATCTCGTGATGATACTCTTGCAATTCAAGTAGGCTTTAACTATTATTAGATTGAATAAATTATAAAACAAACAATTATACTTTACAGTAGTACTTCACTGAATTCTATAGTCTACGGCAAAATCTCATGTTTTTGAAAAAGGTATACCCATGGAGAACACCGAAATACCCATGGAAAAATGCGTTTAAAGATATTGCAATTCTTTTCGAATTGTTATGATTATCACTGGGGCGCAATCTTCGCAGCCTAGATTCACATGAGATGCGTCCGTAGACTATAAAAAGAATTTGGCAGATCTCTGTTTCAAAGTTAAAGAATAAATAATAAATAGAAGTTGAATAAAACCTTTACATTTAGGTTGGTGGTGAAGTTAATTATCTGGAGACGTACAAGGCTACTTTCAGTGTTACCAATTCACGTAATATTCATGTTGAAAATGAAAAAGCATCATCAACTACAAAAACAAAAGAGACTGAAACTTCCATCACGGTACCTGTTGGCACAACTGGGACTATCAAACAGGTCGGTAGATCAAAAATTATAAAAATACAGAATTTATAAGTTTATGAGAAATCTTTAATTGTCCTAATATAGCCGAAGTACAAAACCGGTTTAAAAAATTCAAAGGCCCATTTCGTAACCTTTGTTTTTTCAAAGTTTGGTAAATACGCAACTTTTTTATTAAAATACGCAGACGACACAGCCCTTTAACTGTTATAGAATATTATATGTATTAATCAATGCTCAATTGCATTCAATGAAACATCTTTTTACAACCTGCAATATTTTATTGGTCAGAAGACTCTTTTTTCTCTACCCAAACATTCTCCTATTTTTTAGGCCTATGCAGAATGCGGAAACGTTACGTTTCTCAGTGAACTAACTGCGGTGGAATACACTGACAACATAACTGGGCTGTTAATCACCCCGGCTCCACCAACTACCAGGACTAGAGCAACCAGAAAGTTAGTTTTCTTTTATTTTATGGTTTAACAAACTAATTAATATTTTTTAGGACGCCACCTAAAGATACTAAAGATACAGCAAGGGGATGTAAAAGTATGACCAGAGGATTATGGAAAACAATTGATACTTGTCAAGGTAGCAGCGCGGATGCGCACAAATGCAGTCACAAATACAAAATAGGAACTTATGTAGATGGAAGAGAATTACATCATAACGACAAAGGCATCAAGATCAAGGTATGAATGAATGAAAAGTTTATTTTATGAAAAAAAGGTAGTTTAAAAGATATTATCTATAGTTGAAAAGAAATGAAAACTAAAGAAGATATCTTAAATAATTAAAAGACCTATTTGTCAAAGCCTCTTTACTCTTGAGAAACAATAAATGAGCCTGTAATAAGGTCTGCAAAGCGGGTACTTTGCCCTTGTTGATAACTTAATGTTAGCTGGACCGGTGTTCTCAAAATTGCCCGGCCCGGACCGCGCCTACCATATTATTGAAAATTCTAAATTTTTTTCGACAAATTTTGAATATATATCAACTATGGTTACGTAAAAATATTGGATGGTACATCGCCGGCCCGGGCCCCGGGAATATTTGAAATTTCCGGGCTGGCCCGATTGAGAACACAGAGCTGGACAAGATTTCTTGTAAACTCTGTTGGCCAAACATATTCAAATCCAACTTAGGGTTAGGTCGATAATATATTTTAATATAAATAAACATCGATAATAAAGCATTTGTTATTAGTATTCGAAAATTGTTGTATTCAGAAAGAAATTTTGTATATCGAACTACAGCATAAACTGGATCTAAATGTTTTGTAATTTCCGTTATGGCATAATATAAACATATTATAGATTGGCAAAGAAATCGTTCCTCTCAACCATGTGAAGGTCTCGTTCACAGTTACCGCTGGACATAATGCTCATGTTACACATACCATATCAAAGTCAACCGTTAAGAAAGAAAAAACCTCGATTACCGTACCTGTACCTGCGAAAAAGACTGCTGTTATCAAGCAGGTACGTTGAAGAGCAAACTAGATAGTATTGTCCGATTGAAAAATGAATTATAATACAAATCTCTAATAAAAGTATGTATTTGTTTTTAGGTTTACTCTAAATGTGGTGATGTAACCTTTTACGGTAAGAATACTTACGTGGAATACATTGACCTCGTTAACTGATATTTTTTATTGTACGAAATAAATCATGTTGTTGATTTTCTTAAAGAAGGTTTGAAAACTCTGATAGTTTGTTTATTCTTTTTACGAAACACGAGATCACATGTGTTTGGAGCGATGAATAGAGGCGAGGGTACCATAGGAAGTGGAACTTCATAGCACAGCAGGCAGGGAGTGGAGGCGGCGAATCGGAAATAATTTGCAAGAATTCTTTCTTCGGGGGGATTCGAACCATCGACCTCTAGCTTATGAGGCGAAGCTTCTAACACCTGGGCCACCACGCCTCCCAAACCCTGAAAGGCGTTCGAACTTGTTCAGCACCTTTTGGGAATAATTTAATCCAATTACTTGGATTTATTGGACTTAAAATCAAGGTGATTGATGTCTTGTTTACTTGATAGTTTTTTTATTCTTGTTATTCGAAGAAGTTACCATTTTTGTGTTCTTACTCCCATTCAACAATCTTTTTCAGATACAATGCTTCTACTTTTTAAGGAATGACAAATCCGGGTTTCTTTGCATCTTCTACAAAGTCTTCGAGAATGAATCGTAGCGAAGTAAATTGAACGACTTCGTCAGATTGGATTGCGAACAGCTTACCGGAGTCAGAAGGGTTTAGAGTGATAGCGAATGACATCATAAAAGTGAATTTGGCTTCTAGAATAATGGAACAATAATGTTTTCATCTGAATCTCTCATCAAAATATCAAATTCAACTGTTCAAAGTAGAATTAGTTAGGACACAATACGGAAGGATGAGCAATGAAAAGATAGACACGATTAGTTCACAAATACTTCATTTCAGAATTTAGCTAAATTAATAGTCTAAAATATTACAATGTAAAACAAATATTTTATATTTCCAATTGTGAATCGACTGGACGCTGATCATCCTGCACAAACGGATGGCTCAGAAGGAACTGACGCCAACCAATGTCCAAAATTTCCTAAAATTATTCAACTAATAAAGATTTAATAAAGAAGTTTATTACTTTTGTCCAGTATTGTCCAGACAAGCCTCAGTTCAATATATCTTTATTAGCATATCTAACGGTATTAAGTGTATTGTTAGTACTTTGCAAAACCTGTCTGTACTAGTTGAATGTAGATGATATGTCGTTTTAAAAGAAAGTTCAGGCCTATGAGAATTGAAAAATTCAATAACATTGCATTAATAGTTACATCATCGGGTTCTACCGAAACTATAATCTTCTAAATTTTAACTTTGAATATTCTATTAAGCCAACCTTTTTTAATTGTTTTTCCATTTTTTCAAGTTGTTTTCTTGGCAAAACCGCTATATATGGCTGCAATGCGAACCATAAAGCATTCTTCACATTTTTACGACGATCAGGAAAACCCATTCGAGGGTCCGGATACTAAAAGAGTTGTATGAAATTGAGAGTTTGGTTATTATTATTTTGTCAGTGGTTTTAACATTTTTTTCTGTTGGCCCAAGTAGTATAGTGGTTAGTACTCCACGTTGTGGCCGTGGCGACACAGGTTCGATTCCTGTCTTGGGCATTGTTTTTGAACTTTTACTTTTAGGCAGAACACTTTATTGGATGTATTCTATCTCATATGTATGCAACTTTTGTTATTCATAAAAGTATTCTGCACTCTTTAATTAACTAACCTGAAAACTGGAAGCAGTGCTGGATGAATCTGACAAAGCATCATTGGTGGATCCAAGAACTAGTAGAACTAAATATCGAATAGAGGTTTTATTAATAATTTAGAAAAGCTTAATAAATAGATATATATTATTAAATAAATATAACCTCAAATTTCTAAACTAACAATTAAATACGAATAATAGACAAACAAGCTGCATTAGTATATTCTAGAATAAATGAAAATAAACAATCTCAGTCGATATAGGCTAGTTTCTTATGGGAAAAGAATAAAGGAAAGTACTACGAGTATGTATTAAATGTATTAAATTCTTTTTCTTTTAGAAAAGTTATAATATTTCTCTATAAATTGTTCAATCTGTAATCTTCTGTAATTACTTTAAAATTCCTTTATTACCATTCTTGCAAAGAACAAAATACAAAAGCTACAGCTTTGTGTATCGTTCTTCCGATTACATACTTTGGTGGCCGGTACGGGTTGAACGAAGAAACTCGTAAACTACCGGGCCTAATTTATCAACTATTATTTAAATAGTGCCCTTTCAATTATATTTATATTTCAACTATAAAACATTATTAAACAAGACTAAACTATAAAAAAAACACGCTCATGCAGCACACAAATTGATCATCTGACTGGATCTCTTTTTAGTTTTCTTAGCCGATATTTTTAGTCATTTCGAAAAGAGATTTTTGAAGAACAAACTACAATAGAAAAAATGTTGACAGAAGATTCGATTTATAAGATTTAAATTATTGTAAAGACTAAAAAAATAAAATTCTTATATATAATTATAAATACGATGAATGAAGATATCTACTTAATACTATAATGTAACATATAATGACACATTCTTGTTCTTTTCATATAATTATTATTAGTTTTCAAGTATTCTGCTAATGTTTAAATGGTACTTGTGACGTTCGTTCCGCACAGACCAAACACCGCGTTGAAGGATGAATTTAGATCAAAAACTTGATCTGAACATAATTATCTAATAAGAAACTGGGTTCTACTGAAGGTGTTTCGATGAACTTGTAAATCGAAATGCACGGCTTTCCGCGCCCTAAGGTAACGTGAAGGGGCAAATTCAATTCAAATATTGTTAACTAAAGTTTTTTTTGCAAGCCATTCGAAAGAACTTGAAAAACTAAAAGAAACGCAAAGTTTATTTTTGAAAACTCTCCATAACCGAACAATATTAAGTCTAAAAGGAGCACAGTCCTTTATTTCGTTTCGGACCGTTATTCAACAGAATCTACTCTGCTTAGCGTTACGAGACAAAACTATTGAATGAAAATTAATCCTTATAATAACTTAACCTCAATCAAAAGTATTTAAAATAAAAGAATAAGTATTTATTCCATGTATTCAATTTGGTTAACTTGGGATGTAAACTTTTGGATAAAATTGATTATTTGCATACCTTATTGAATCTTTAAACGCAATATTACTTAATTACAAAGTATATTTATACTTTACAACAAGCATTTAAGGTATTGGCTTTACATCCCATCTATCGACTACCATCTGCTGACTTTGATCTTACGATCTAAACACAGTTTCAGTTTGCCCCGCCCCTTTTTAACACGGCGGTGTTTGAGGTTTATTCTGCATGAAACTCGATGTAAACTGAATGTTCTGTAAAGAAACTGGGTTTGAACTAGAATAAGCGATTATTTATACAAAATTAACAGAAAACGAGTGTTCTCAAGGAGTTTTCAAGGGAAATCTGGCTTTTTGGACTGAATAGTTAGCTATTCGAGGGGTATATAAAGAGAATGTTTAGTTAATATAACATAAATCTTTTATTTATAATATTATTATTAATATTTATTTATTTAGAATGCGTTTTCTATCTATGCTCCTACCTTTGGTCGCGTTTTTCGCTTCAACTGAGGCTTGTTTCGGCCCTATGAGTGGAGGTTGCGGCTGTGGATGGTAGGTTACATAAATAATCAATATATTTAAATTATTTATGTTGTTAACTTAATTAAATCTGCGTCTCTTTACTAATTTTATTCTCTCGTTACTTGTCAATTCCTACATGAAATACGCTGCAAGTTAAGGGCTTGTCACAGATTCGGTTATACTATTTGTATTCATAACTTGGGTCTTTTGAAGACCCAAAGAACAAATTTACAAGCCTTTTTTTTAGGAAAAGGCAAAAAAGTAAAATTAAAAGTTTTGACTGTCAAGTTTGATTAAAGTTTAATTTCTTTTTCAATGTTTGAACTTACGTAGTAAAAACAAATATCTCTACTATAGAAGACTATATAATTCATTGGAGCTTTCAAAGTTTATTGAATGATGTAATATATTTTTATCCATAAGTTGGCCCGGGCCTTTTCAAGATTAATAATTGTTTTCCTTTTTCAGTCCACCACCTCCACCACCACCTGCCCCATGCGGATGGTAAGTTAGCCCTTACTGTTTAAATTATGGTCAAACCATTTTTATTATATTATAATATTATTCTTTGTTACTTATTACTTACATAGTATTTTTGATTCTAAATGACTTTAAATTTCACTCTATTTATCATAAAAGTAGGTGAGAAATGGTTTAAAGTTTACATTATTCTTTTCAGCGGTGGAAAGTAATTATGATCTTAAGAAATAAGTCTACTACTCCAACCCGTATCTGTATATTTTGCCTTAAATATTCTTTATTAAATAAACAATCTATCTTTTAAATGTTGCTGATTGAAATATTATTAGTCCGAACTTTATTAAATAAACTAAATGTAGCAACGGATGTATATATAGAGACTGCTGTAAAGAACATGAACACCCCTGCTAAAAGGTGCCCCGAATGAGATTCCGCCACCTTCTATTCACTTTTTCTATCGTCTTTAATAAAATGGTATAGACGGTCACAAAGTGGAACTACTATTCACTTACGGAAAGTTCTATACACTTATATTAAGTTTGAATGTCGATCAAATAATGATTCAAAAATTGTTGGTATATAATGGCCTCTATCCGCTGTTTTAAACGACTGTTTTGCATTCATTATGCTGTGATGTCTAAGCCTAACTGAAATAGTAGCTTATTTTTTAATACACCAAAATGTAACCAAAATATTAGTATGATAGATTATCTTTTCTATTGCTTACGGAAACAATAGTAAAGAGAAATTATTGAAACATTCTTTAAAATACCCAAAATACCAGCAATTTTTAAAAAGTATTTAGAAGTTCATGGTATCCAATGAAAACTGCCAACAGTTAAATACTTTTATTGATCAACAATATAAGGTACGAACTAAGTAAACAATATTATATCTATACAATATATATAGCTACACTTTATTAATTTAACAATAATCTAAACACAAAATTATTATTTAAGCTTTTCTATTAATTATATCGACCTTCTGTTGCCACAATAAAAACATTCTACGGTTTTCAAAGAAGAATTTTCTTGCCAAATTGTGCCCAATGGTCGGCGACATACACAATTGGAAGTAGTAACAGATGAAGAACTTCTAAATTTTAGTTATTAAGAAAATATTTAAAAATATGTTCGGTTTTCTGTTTCCAACTTTAAAGTAACATATGTTATGCTATTCAAGTTATAGTCTGTTTCAAAACCTAGACTACATTGCGCCATATTCAGTACGGCGTAATGTAGTGTAGGTTTTGAAACAGACTATATTTAAAAAACATCTACTTTTTACAACTGAAGTTTGCAAACCAGTTTTCAGCCCATTTTTTTTCTTTTGCAATTGTTTTGCATTTCTTTTGCAATTGTTATTACAGTCGAATTCAAAAGTAAAACCGCCGTTTAATCTGCGTGTTTTACCATTTTCAACCTTGCACCCGCTGGCAATTTACGCGCGCGGAACCTGCAATTGCCTGTTTGCCTTCATTTCGTATGTCTCAGAAAAAAATAATTGTTCCGCCTGCGTCAAATCTAATTTTACGCGGCTGTATTGTTCTTGAATCCGACTATAGCTGAGTTTTACAGAGCATATCTTTACCAAAGTAATCGAATAAGGGCGTTTGGGTTCGAAATTTTAACAGTAACTAACCTTATAGATTCAGTTATCCTCCATCTTGCTTGGTACTTTCTGTCGATCAATTTTGCTTTTAAACAAAAATCAAGCAGCTCCTTTGAAATTGATTTGCATTGGTAGTATAGCTTATAGATGTATCTACTTCTCTCAAGGATGACCCTACAAACAATGGATTAACAAAAGCTTATTAAAGTAGTAAAAGAGGAGTTTGACTTGGAGGCCTTCTTAATGCGAGTATTAAATCATTCTTTAACATTAGATTTAATATTCGGATTGTGGACTTAGTTTTTGCTATTATATAGTCAGATTCAAAACTAATGAGGCCGTGCCTGCTGCGTATTTCGTTATTTTTAACCCCGCGCATGCTGGCATTCTACGCGCGCGATATCAGCAGATTGCAAACTTGCTTTCGCTCTGCCTTACTCAGACAAAATATTGCA
>JAQGAV010004259.1:0-10648 GCA_034691345.1 Phasmarhabditis papillosa | reverse complement strand
AACACACGGGAACAGACGGGAGCAATGGTGAATACCGTTTTGCCGGGAGCACTCCCGTGGGAGCAGTTTTTGCTCCCATTCCCACGACGGGAACGTTGGTGAATACGGCCACTGAATCTGTATAAAGTATGCTCCACTTACTTAGATTCACTTATATTCAGCTTACCACTTTATTGCAGATAGTAGCTGCAGTAGCTCAACAAGTAGCTGCACAGATTGTTTCTCCGACTGTTCCAATGGTAGCTCCGCCCACACAACAAATTATGGTAGCCGCGCCACAGACAATGCCAACTTTAGCACAGGTTAGGAAGAGATCGATAGTTGTCGACAGGGGGGCCTTTGCGTTACGGTAGAACTGATCCGAGCTGAAAATCGTGAAAATAGAGTATGAGTCGCTTGAAACTGAAGTTCTGCATGCTCCTTAGTGAATGTTAGCTCTAATCATTGCATTTTGACCGTATACCTTTGCAAGGGACTGGTTAGTTGGGTATTATAAAAACGAAGCAAGGACCTGTCTAATATTCTAGAATCCTCTTCCCAATTATAACAACTAGTTTTTGTTATAAACTACATAAGTTACAGAGTATTCCGGCTGCTCTATCCACCTCCATATTAGCTCCATCTATGGGTTCGACAGTGGCTCCACCGCCTCCGATTATCCATCAACTGGCTCCAGCTCCTCTAGGAACGGAGATGGTCACTATACCTAAGGAGGTTTGTTGCTTAATCATAAAATTGGGGCGAGGAATCTCCCTCCACGCTAGTTTCTTGCTTTTTGAGTTAACTCAGGATATCGTTCGAAATATAAGACGGGGCACGAATATGCAAAATTTTACTTTTTGATGGAAGTTTTTTCTGAATAGTCCAAGAAAAAACATAGCAAATGTACCGAGCGGGACCGATTCCAGAAACATTCGAGAAAAGGCCCTATATCCGGGCCGGCCCGACTAAATTCCCTTTCGTGCTCGAGAGTTTTTATTTAGTTAATATTATTAATTATAGATGTTACTTAGTCTTATTGAGAACAAGCGACCTACGGCAAACTGTTCTTGTACCTGTAGATGCGGTCGCTATCCAGCTAATGCGAATATTGTAGATGAGGTAAGTAATGTTAAATAATATAATGTGTTACACGAATTAGATTGCGAAAGCAGTATCATAACGAGTAGCGGTTATGATCCTTTTTACTAACATTCCATTCATTTGTATCCAACACCCTAGCTCTCTATGATATTGCGCTGGAAACTTCTCTTACATCTTATTGCGATCTATGTTAACTACAGTATGCGCACTTTATCCTAAAATATTAAAAACCTTATTAACATTGCTTCTGATCTTTAAATAGAACAAAGTATCTGTAACTTTAAATAATATCTAATTTGCATGCAAAGTTAATTTAGCCAAAGTTTTAACGTCAGAAATTCTGAAAATCATAAGATTAATGAAAGTAAACGGAAAGATATTAAATAAAATTTTAAAAAATGGGACTGAAAACAATTTGCTTTGCATAGAACGTAATATATATAGTCCATTTCTAAACCTAGACTGCACACGCTGTTAATGGTTATTCAGCGGTGGTGTAAAATGTGGCCTTCAAAGTCGGAAAACAGAACAATTTTGAACTGAAAATTATGCCGTCGACTTGAGTATAGTTTCTTTTTTGTTAATTCTGTTACAGCCCTTCATATTTTGTGTGAAATACATTCCCTCTCTTCTGACGATAACTACTCAATGCGCGTATAGTCTAGGTTTAGAAATGGACTATATAAATTATTATTTATATATAAATTAGATTATATAATATAGTTATTTACAAGACTTAATATTGCTCACATACTGTTTACACTTCTTTATTTAGGTAACAAAAGACCTATTGGCAGCTGGAGCTTCAATAAACGAGAATGCTTCTGGTACAGGTTTCGAAGTTATCTCGAAGGATGAAGCGAAGCTCGAGACTACCGAAGATTTCCAGGTGAGGAATTATACAACAAATCATACTTAAGCCTTTATAGAGTAGAGTTGCAAGTGTTAGCCCGTTTCACGTAAGCCTTTAGCAAAAACTGCTAACAATGTGACATCAGAAGCAGTAATTGACGTGCCAGCCCGGGCGGATTTTTCGAAAATTGGTTCAGATCACAGCATTGGTTCAGATCCCACCTTTGTGCTAAATAAACTCTTAGCGTCAAGTCCTTCCTCTTTTGTAAAAATTGTATTGAGCCGCATTTTCAACGTTATAAAATGTTTTCTAGCCGAACCCAGCAAACCTGACCTAAAACCAGCATAATTCCCATTTACGTGAACTTCGCAAAAGTTCTCTCAATTTCAGATGAACGGACTAATCCCGGCTCCCAATCCGGAAGCACATTCTTCTGCTATAACTCCATGGGTAACAAGCGATGTGCCAATAGTCGATGCGCCGCCTCTACCGGTCAGTAAGCCATTCAAAAGGGGGGGGGGAATACAAGAGACGGGTCGGGTCCGAACATTTGTGAAATGGGCCAGTCTTTTCCCAGTTCTGCTCAAAAGTAAGCAGCGGGTTCATATATTCTCAATGGATTATTCTTTATTATAAATGGAGTACTTATTCTGAGATTGGAGATATAGTATATAGTGTGTAGAATAGCTCAGTAAACTGAAACAGCCGTGTTATTTAAAAGTGAATGTACTCCCAATCCACCGATTTTTCATTCATTTAATCTATCACTCCCTCTCCCCAGAATACTGGACTGGAAACCTAGTTCCTGCTATAGTCTATAACAAAAAGAAGACTGCAGTGCGCGGTGTTGTGAAAGGTTTCAAAAATCGCTCGTTCTGTGGCAAAATTAAACTTCCATTATATGATCGATGCGCAATTTTTTGTTTGATGTCAGAGAAATATCATTGTACTAGTTTTATTTTGTATCATATCCCGAAAAAGACAAATACGCAATTGCGGAAGCCTGTGTATACCACCGCGCTCTGCAGTCTTTTGTTTGTTATAGACTATACCTGACTGAAGATGTGTCTTCTATGTGTTTTTATATAACAATGAAACAACATACAAAACGTCTTAGCTTAAAAGTTATTTATATATTTATTCCTATTTAGGATATTGGCGCTTCTAATTCATACCCTTTAATCGAAGGTATTTTCACCTCGAACCAGCCGACTTTGGATGCGCCTCAAGTACAGCCGGTTGTCACCAGTAGGTTTACATTATTTATTTATTTTACAAATTTAATATAAACATTATTGAAACAATAAAGAATAAAGTTAGCATACATGTTTCTGTAAATATTTCTATCAAAAATTTATAAATATATAATATATTGTAGTTTCTCGACCTACAACAGGTCTGATGCCGATAGACCTGGATCAACTGAATGAAATAGAAGGCGCGTTTAAGAAAAGGCCGGAGCCACCGCCAAGACCATTGTGAGTTTATAGATGGCGAATGAAGGAATAATTACAGTAACCTACAGTAACCTACATTAACCTACAGTAACTCGTAATCCTATCTCTTATTCATTTTTATACATAACATTTAGATACTCTTATATGGTAAGGAACTATTGTAAAGAGATTAGTAATCTATAGTGCTACCTTCTGTATTTACATAAGTTTGGCATTATATCATTTTCAAAAATAGTTTCTAGAACAGGCTATACATCATATTTCATATTATAACTGATAAATTAAAAGAAATAGATAAATATATCTAGCAGAACTAGTAGTATGAGTCTTATGGCTATATTACAGTGATTCCCGTCTTCGACCTAGTAAACCACCTAGTAAACCTCCAAGTAGAGATATTGCCGTAGTGGAACAAATTGCAAGAGTTGCGTTAGCGTTGCCAATATTTCGTTCTGTACCAAGAAGAGATCAGATAAGTCTATTAAAAGGTAAGCAAACCAAGATTATAGTGCATAAACTACGGGGTTGAGCCCAATGATCGTGCACCATTAATTTTTATAAAGTAATTGAAAGTAATTTATTTCCTGTAATCGTACATATCACACAATAACAGGAGATTTCTTCGGCGAAGGGCTTCGGTCATTCATGCCGGAATCTTCTGAGCAGAGACGGCTCCTTTCTAACATTTGTCTTCGGGGAATTTTTATAAAACACCTTAGCTACTATCATACTTTTCCTTTGTATTTCATTGAATACGCAAACGACAGGCACTCTTTTATTACGGAATCTAAAAAACAAAACTATTTGGAAAGCAATTGCAAAATTTTCCGTTCAAAATAGTTCAATTTTTTACGGTTCTATATTTTGGGAGTCTTCCGTACTATTGAATGGACTACATAAATATGAAGCATTATATTTTTGAATACTTGTTCTAATAAAAGTACCGTAACCGTTATTTACAGCCCGCTGCACGGACTTCCATCTGCTACGTGTAGCTTATGAATATGATCCTTTAAGGAGTAACAGCGAGAATTGTCTATTTGGACTAGGAGTACAAGAAGAATGCGCTAAGTTAGTAAGGAAACCATTATTCATTTTTATATAATTCTCAAAATGAGGCTGTTTCAGCGGGTTTCTGATTCCAACCCAAGTGTCAGGATACTGCGATGGAAAGCGTTGCTTTTGATACATACTATATTTTAAATATAAACTTTGTATTTTAAATATAAACTTTATATTTTAAATATAAACTTTGTATTTTAAATATAAACTTTATATTTTAAATATTAACTAAATCTTCTATTCCAGTCTACTTAACAGTCTTTGTGAAGAAGTTCGTGGTTCCTCCAGTGCTATTACCCTATTGGCAATCATCTGTCTATTAGGATTCGACAAAGTCGGCGCAAAAGACACGGTGCGAACTGCTGATGAATCTGCTAGGCTAATGCTTAAGAGGTTAGTTTAAACTCCGTTTTAGGACCGGACAGGTTTGGGACAGGCATTTTCTGTAAAAAACTTGTTCGGACTAGGCCGTAACCTGTGCACTCCATTTTCAATAGACCCTTAGATCTGCGCGAGTCTTTTTGTTTTGCTGTAATGATAAGGATCCACATATGTTAACAAGATGCCGGATTTAAAAAAGGGATCTCTTAGGTTACATTTAAACCCCAAGAACGGTTGCCCTGTATGAAAATAGCTGCAGTGTCATAAAATATTAAAATGAATTCTCATAAAATAGTCCGAACTTCTATTCATTTCTAATTATATAACCCCCCCCCCCCCTTAATAAGTCTTATAACTAACATAAAACTCTTTAATTACTAAAATTTAACAACTATTTTTATAATTTAGGCTTTTATTCACCCTCCTAGACGAGGATTCTAATAAATGTGAATGCGAATTCCATGTTATGATGTCACTAATAACTAGAATTCGTGAAAAGTCAAACCATTTGCCTCAGATAGGACGCGACGCGCGGATGGTAGAACGGTCGTTGGCCCAAAGCTGGAGAATGTAATCTATATGTAAATACTTTTAAAGATTAAATACAGATTTTATTATATAAATATACATTTGTTACAATACCTATATACCCAGTACGATATTTTCCAATGAGGCAAAAAGTAATAATGGAGTGTTACTTGCTTATTTGGGCAAATTTTGCGTGAAATTTCATTTTTTAAGATTTTAAAAGCCTATTTTGACAAAATTTATGTTTTAACACTTCACTATTACTTTGGTTTTAATCTTTTTTCTTTGTAGGGACAGTGCTGGGACTTAGACTTAGGTTTTGTAAGGATGTATATTTTCCATATGATTGGTCCATATTGGCACTATTAGAACAGTTTTGCTTGCTAAAGGAAATGAATAACTTTTCTTATTTGAAGCAAACAGTTCTATCTATACTGTAAATTGTTACTTGTTACTTTTATTGTTCTTACATGGTCTATCATACTATTTTTAAATATATTTGAAATACTTTTAATACAGGGACACCTGATGCTCAAACTAACAATACTCCTTATAACTCCGTTGCTTCTTTCCGATCAATAATTCCTTAACCAACAATCCCCAATATATGGAAAATACGCAAGTCTCAGTGGTAAATAAGTTAATTGTTAGTAGTATATTGTAGAAACTAGAGCGGCAGCGCGGTGTTAAATAATAGTCTGTATCCAGAGCTACGGTTTCCAGCGCCTTACCTTTGGGGAAATAGGAGCCTTTTCTTCAATCGTACTTTCATATAAATATAACACCGCCCCTCTCCAGGATACTGCGTTCAAGACCTATAGTTTCATACCGCACAACCCTTGTGTTTTTGAATAAACGATTGCATAGTCTCTTACAAGAACTAGCCTTCAATCAATGGTATCGGTACAAAGTTTATGCAGAAAAATGCTGAGTTTATCGTGACTATATAATAATAATATTAACTTATTTAACACCGTATTTCTCTATATATATTTTTGTATCATATTGATACACTAATTGCTATATCCCGTGAGATCTGTTATACTAATCAGATACAGCCATTAATGGCAATTGTTAACTTATTTTGTTAATTATTTTAAAAGACATTTATATTATATTAAAGTTTATTATAAATTTATAAAATCATAATAAATGAATACTAACAATATTTTTTATAAGAATGAATCAACACTATAGGTATGGAATATGCTGCAAGAGCCAGCGCGGTATCATTGGAACTTAGCTCAAAACCGGACTGCGGACATTTGGCTCCCATTTGTATTCGAGCGCGTTCACCGTCAAGGGAAACAATATTGGGCGCAAATGCGCCGCTTAGGTCTCTAAAAGTGTAATGCCTGATCCATTCTTAGGATACAATTTAGTAGAAAACTATTGTTTGTTAAAAAGTAAACAATTCATACGGGTTTATAATTCCAAAAAAGTAGCATCGCGCTCTAACGCTAACAAAACCGAAGGGGAATGAGCGCAAATCGAATCATTGTGGGTAGCGGTGTTCAGAGCTGTTAGCCCAGCCCGGCCGACTTTTTTGCACCTGGGCCGGGCCGGGCCGGGCCGGTGTAGGCCGGTTTTCAAGGCTTTTCCTGGGTTTTCAGGAATTAATAAGCAAATTTTGGGTATTTGTGAAATATTTTTTTTGAATTACCCATTTCTCAGCACAAGGAACTCATTAAAAAATTACAAAACATAATGGTTCGGGGTGGATTCGAACCCGCGATCTCTGGCCCCATAGTAAAGGTTCATCATTTACCTTATTATCTACAGGTGGCTGACTGCGGCCAGGCTAGGCCCAAGATTTGGAACCCAGGACGGGCCGGGCCGGGCCGGCCGGGTTAACAACTCTGGCGGTGTTATATAAAAATGGTAGCGGTGTTATATAAAAATGGTAGCGGTGTTATATAAAAATGAATGAAATCGGTTGATTGTGAACCTTTTCGTCATAGGTACATTCATTTTTATTCAAAACTTCTTGTGATACTGCGATGTCAATTTAGTTCTAACAATGAACTATAAGAAACTTTAAATATACAGATACAAACTTTCAGTTTATTAAATACTCTAAAGAAAAAAAACTTTAAAAAGTTAAAGAAAATAAAGTTACTAAAAGAAAATTGTTTTTCGAACACACGGAATACTTAAAGACACGTTCACTCCTAAATTTGTTACTCATTTTATTTTCTATGTTATTCACTTTGAAAAGTTATTTACAAATGTAGAAACAACAAAACAATAAATTAAAATAAACGATTTTAGGTCATTTTAAAAAAGGCGGGTTACTGTAACTAACTTACTAAAAGCTACTGAAAGTCGTGCTTATATACAGAATTGAATATTCTTCAGGTGATAATTGCGTACTTCATTGACAAAAATTGTAAAAATGTTTTTAGTTTTTCAAATTTGCTTGTAGTTTTCAACTTTTGCCAATTGCCGCAGGGTTGTGGGGGCGTGGTTCGGGCATCGACGTCTAATCCAACCCCCACAACCCTGCGGCAATTGCATCGATGCCCCAATCCCGCCCACTTTCAGTGTCTTAATTATAACTTTGTTCAAATTTGATGTATTGAAATTCGATTTTCATATTTCAGTTCTGTTGACTAACGCTATTGAATATAACAATAAGGACCGGCAGGTTCTTTAATACAGACTTCACAGCGAGCCGGGCCAGCTCGATGTCGAAATTGTTTAAATGTTTGGCCGGCCCGGCCCCTTGCCGAACTCCTCTCATACTGTTTAACATTACTTACAGTATAATAATAGAATAATATATAAGAAAGTAATATGAATAACAATGTTCTCGAATAATGAAGTTGTTAATAAAATACTTACTTTAAAAATAAATGCATTTTAGCTAACAAACTTCAATTTGCAATAAGTTCTTGAGTAAGTTTTCCACTGAAAAATGAAGCTAAGGTTAAAATTAAAACTCAGTCCTTTAAAGATATGTTGGCACTGACGGCCGTGACTAAAATATAGTTTTGTATTAAGAATTGGCAGATTATTACTATAAGATATGAATTTACTGACAGAAACGGCAGTTCAGCTATTTCAACTAAGTTCAGTAGTGAAATATGGCATACATTGTTGCCTGACACCACAGCGAATTCTAAAAAGAAGAATATATATCAAATTTCATAGGGTGGGAGAGGTTGGGCCCATTTTCAAAATTTTTTCGGCCACCGCCAGTTGCCATAGTATAGAAACGCCCGGTGGGTGCCCGGAAAGTTTGAAGCCCTGCCGGGTAACAATTATCAACTCATCGGGTAGCCAACAACTGCCGGGGCACCCAGTCAACCGATTCCGTATTAATTATTATTTAACACCGTTGACTCTCGTGATGTTCCGCTGACAAACTACAACTTTACAATTAAAAATAGTATAAAATATTATAATCTTTTGATAAATATAAATATAACTTACATTATTAAAGTAATAACTGGCTATACCATCACAGTCGGGGTCCCAAACAGCCTGGCTTTGTATACTATAAAAATATATAAAATAAAGACTTTAATAGTTTATAAAAGATAACTACAAGAAAGAATAAGATAGTTAGGTACAAACGTCAAATATCGAGTTTATATTGAAAATCTGAGGTTTTTCATACAAATTACAAAAAAACTGGTGTAAACCTTTTTGTGCAGTAACAAGTCAAGCAACACATTTAATTTGGTTTGGTTAGCTTCGTCTAACAAAATTTAGAAAGCAAATAAGTTACAAAATAAGTAATCTAAAGTCCATTTTTGTTAATTTTAAATAAAAAACTAACTTTACTCCTTGTCCGCGTTGTTCTCCAATTAACACTTGTACAACATATTTATAGTTCGGTAGATTCAAACCTAAAGGTTATTGAAGAAATGAAACTTCATATATGGTCTGTTTTCAGCACAGTATACAGATCCGCGGTGTTATGTAAAAATAAATGAAAGTACTTGGATTGGGCGCCTTTTCTTTAAAATAAATTCACTTTAATATCACACCGTTTCACTGCAGGATACTGTAACTCTAGCCGAGGAATCCACTCCTATGGCTCCACAGAGATTTGTACCGGTGCCCGCAACCACAACCTTGCCGCTAGATATTCAACGAATTCCATTTAAAATATATTTAACATATTAATATAAATATATTCTTACCTTTTAATCTACTCCTTATTTCCACAGCAACTTCTTCACTTAGATTATCCTTAGCCGAATCATTAAATTCCACTGCAGCTAGTCTTTCCTTTACAACATCGCGAAGAATAGCGTCGCCTATAGGGGTTCGGAATCTAAAAAATAACAGAAGTTTCGAAAATTTCTTGAAAAACTTTGCACAGAGAGAATCCGAACGTACAACGCGGTATGAAAGTAGATTATACTTTGAAACATCGGTGTTTAAGATAAATGAATGAAAAGCCGTCAAATGGGAGAATTTTCTTTAAAAGAACATTATTTTTATTAAATCCCGGTTCTTCTCATGATTCTGAGAGGGGAACCTAGTTTTTGCTACATACAATAACGTAAAGAATAACGAAAAAAGGACTTTACTCTCTATTCTTATATAATTATTAGGTTCTGACTAAATCCTAGGTTATTAACTGAATGCTAGAGTGGTATCTCATTGGTAGAAGCGGTGTTATATAAAAGTTAATAGAAAACATTACATAATTAAATTGCTTAAAACGACTTACTTTTTGTTTTGAGCCGGTCTTAGCACAAAATCTCGGTCATTTTCCATTTCCATCATAAAATTGTTATAATTCACTTGCATTGTAGTAAACACTCTAGTTACTATGGTTACCAAGCCCCTTCTTAAGCTGAGACTTCTTTCCATAAATAAAGTATCCGTAAAAGCTTTATTCATAGAAGATCTTAAATAGTCAATGTAAAATTTAAGTTCCGCGCGTGTGAAAAAATAACGCCGTCCTGTAAAACTAAATTTCATTCAAGTTTGGCACAAAATCCTGTTTATACAGTTTGGGACCAGACGAGGTTTACAAAAAACCGGCTTGCCAAACTCAGAGGTGGTTATAGGCCGGATTTGGCCGGGTTAGGCTGTGCAGTCAGCCGTCTGTTGCCAATAAGGTAAATTATGAACCTTTACTATGGAGCGAGAGGTCGCGGGATCGAATCCACCGAACCACTATGTTTTGTTATTTTTCAATGAGTTCCTGAGAAATGGCTAATTCAAATATACCCAAAATTTGCTTATTTATTCCTGAAAAACCAGGATCCTGAAGAAAAACCGGCCTACCCCGGCCCGGCCTCGGTTCAAAAATATCAGGCCC
>JAQGAV010004258.1:0-10649 GCA_034691345.1 Phasmarhabditis papillosa | reverse complement strand
CCGTATCATTTTACCCCAGATAGCCTATTTTGGCCTATTTTCCTTATGCCGATAAAAAAATATCGAGTGCCCCCCCCAACTAGGTTTGCACCCAACTTTAATTAACAAAATAAGCCAGGTTTCGTGCATCAAGATTTGGCAATCTGAATTTGCTCTGTCCTTTGCCTTACGGTGCGGCGGGCCGTCACAGAGGAGAAAAAATGTGACACTTATCTCACCAGAGGTGCATTTTGATAATATTTATAAAATGGTTGATGAGGTTCCGGTTCAGGAGGTAATGAAAATCGTTTTCTTTGACCAAACTGTAGAACGGTTTCTGTGGCCACGAATTGCAAGATGTGAACCAAACCCAGAAAATTGTTGTCCGGCGCTGAAAGGAGAAAACCCTATCTTATGATAAAAATAAACTATTATTATTATTTCCGAGTATTAAAAAGTTTTCACAATCCGAAAGTTGCAAGAACAACATTTGAAGTTATTTGTTTACTCAATTGTCATATTGCAAAGTAATGATTCATCTGTTGGAAACTGTTCCGAAGAAATCCTTGACAGGATTTTATTAGTGACTAGAACTCATTTTTCAAGTAAAATTTACAACTGCGCCACAGCTACTGGTTTCTTGCTGGATAACTAATGAAGCTGCGGGATAAGATGTTGCATTTCTGGACAGGACCCGGGAAAACTCGGAATATCGAAGGACTGCTTCTCAGAAGTGAAGCCTTTCACTATTCGCTTGCAAAGCGTTACGGTAGGAACTGCGAATTTGGGACTAATTAGAGTGCTCTAATTCTAATTTTTTAGACCTTTAGCCGCAATAGATTGAGGATACGAACATTTTTCTCCATTTGCATAAAAGCACGTTCAGCGGTAAAATGAAACTAGTGTTTGACCGAGCGATTAGTCCGCCGACTATAAAACTAAACTCAAACCCTACACTCTCAATACTATCTATCTAGTCCTATAGTAAATTCTCAAATCTTGACCAGTTGCCAGGAATTGGTTTAACTGTGCAGTATTATAATCTATACCAAGAGCTGGGTTTCCAGCGCAGTATCCTGGGGAGCAGCGGAGCAATAAAAAATGAGTGGAACATTGATGGATTAGAAAGCCTGTTCTTCAAAACCGCATTCATTTTTTGTAACACCGCCTCTTTCTAGAAGGCTGCGCTAAAACAGTAGTTAAATCAGTAGACTGTACTTCTATACTTCACAACAACTCTTCGGTTTATATTATGAGGAGCTTAAGTTCTTCTTTATAAAATAACTATTCTGTTTTTATATATCGAATACTAATGGTTCTTCTATATAGTGAGAGGGCGTAACTAGACCAGTAATTACTAGAAGTCAATTAACTATAGCATTAGAATAGTATCCGCAATTACCTTTAAAGAAGAATCCGGATTGTCGCCATAGGATCGCAATTCAGTCATTACCACTACAGTCCTTTAATAGTTTGTGGAGACCGACGATACGAGGTTGGTCTAGGCAGACGTTTTCTTCGTTTATTTCCTATTTTATATAGTCAGCGCCAAGAGTAATGATGGAGTGTATAGAATTCAACGCTTGTCTGAGCTCCTTTTGCGAGCACCGCGCCAGCATCTGGCGGCTACTCTCCGTTCAATATTGTACTTTGCAAGTACGCGCGGTCAATTTGCCTGCATATGCAGTGTTAACAATCCTAAAAATACGCAAGTGACACTCCATTATTACTCTCGGGGCTGACAATAATGAGTTATATGAGCCTATAAAATATACTTTTATTTCAAGTTAAGTTTAAGCGCAGTAGCATGAAAAGAAGCGGTGCTATAATAAGCTTGATTTCAGTCAACTTATTCCATTCTTTTTATAGCACTTACTCTCAAAGCTTAGCTCTTGAGAACTGTTCGCGGTAGTTGACCTGGTTGTATGAATCCTATTCCAGGTGATGAAGTTTCAGAATGAAATTTGGGCCTTTCGATTTCTTTTCGCTACAGTAATCCTTTTTGTACTCATTGTGTGGACGTTTCTTGTCAGGACTATTGGTGATATACAGACCTTTGCAATTGGAATTGGAAGGGATCTAGAGGAATTCAAGGTTTGTTAGAAAGATAATAAGCTGAAAACGATCCTGAAAGTTTCATGACATCGCAACCATCTATTTACACACCGCACCCAACCGGTCTAAATCAGAGCTGTTTAACCGGCCCTGCTTTTCCGGCCTACCTTTTAGGACCTCGACCGGGCCGTGCTGGGCTGGGGCAAGCCGGTTTTCAATGCTTTTTCTTCACGATCCTGGTTTTTCAGGAATTAATAAGCAAATTTTTTGTATACTTAAAAAATTTCTTTCGAGATTGCCATTTCTCAGAACGAACAAGAAACTCATTGAAAAATAACAAAACATAATGGTTCAAGGTGGATTCGAACCCGCGACCTCTCGCTCCATAGTAAAGGTTCATAATTTACCTTATTGACTACAGGCGGCTGACTGCCCGGCCCGGCCAGGCCGGTTTAATAGCTATGGTCTAAACAAATAAATACTCGATACATTGCAGGAGATTGCGGATGAAGCATGGAACAAGATGATTTTGCAAAAAGACTCAGACATATGGTCCAATAGACAGAAACGGTAAATACTATCTTGTATATGTTTATAGTACAATAGTTTTAAATATATTAAAAACCGTGGTCCTAGCGCCACTTTGTTAATATGGTGCGAGTAGCTAAATTTCGAAATTGCCTCGGCCCGAACGAAAAAGCAACATATTTTTAGTTATCCGGTACTCTCTTACGCAGAGGGTGTGAGTAGGTTTGAAAGCAGATAATATAACTGTAGTAAAATAGTTATCACAACGTGACTAACTTACGGGTAAGCCTAAATAGAAGAATATATATCTAGTCTTTATATTCAATAAGAAAAAAAACTGCAAGATCCGGACCGGTCCGATCCCTTACCAGTGATTAGAAGCTTCGACTCCTAAGCTATACATCTACTTAGCTATAAACCTCCTCAGTTGCTAAACTTCCTTCGTATCACATCTTTGCTCCGAACATCTATGATCTACTGTTTAAAAGAAGTAAAAACAATCGTCTTTATATCATTTTAGTTACACAACCCGCACATCTTCCGGTTACGCCGTCTATCAGCCTGAATTTGGCGGGTTCACAGTCTCAGGAACGGCAGCCACCTGTAATTGTGAGTTACGACAGAGTTTAAGAAGTGAAACGGTCCACTCCGGCAAAACTCGGTCCGGGCCCGGGCTGGCCCGAGTAATATCCACTCCTGAAGGAAACCTAGTCATCTTGCTTCCAACGGATACACCAGGATCTTTTTTAACACGCGTTCTGGGACATTTCGAGCTGTGTGATTAATATAAGTGAGTTACACGGACATCAACATATTTTTGACGGAGTTTTTATAGGAAAGATAGTGTTCCAAAAAGTCATTCTAAAACTTCATCGAATATCGAAGTTACATGTTTAGGTTGCCCTAACGAGCTCCGTGGACCCGGTGGAGTGAATTCGAACTGTCCCGCCGGATCCAGAGGTGCTCCTGGAGAGAAAGGAATCTGTGGAGGTAGGTCTATAGTTGAATATCGGAGAAAAGCGCATGAAAGAAGGTTTTGAAGTAGACTTGAAGTTATATATAATATTCGACGGGTTTTTCAAAAGCATGAGCTCTAATAAATTTAGTTTAGTTAGTTTAGATTTTCGTAGTCTCCCAAACCCCTTCCAATGTTTTCTAACACCGCTGCTGGAATACTAATTACTTACCCGCGCCATTTCAGATTCCGGAATTCCCGGGTCCGATGGTCGTCCTGGAATAGATGGTAACCAGTTAAGATACGGCGAAATGAAGGACTGCATCATATGCCCCGCGGGACCACCCGGATTACCGGGGCAAAATGGAGTACCGGGTCAGCCGGGTCGACCCGGATCTCCAGGACCCATTGGATATCCAGGGAGACGAGGGAAGGAAGGTGCTGTTGGAGAGGCAGGAGTACAAGGATATAGAGGTTGGTTAGGTGGGGATGGTTCATTCCAAAACATAGACTGGTGGCGCCACATGGCGGAAGTGGGTGCGCCCAGTTACTCACACTTTAAGATAGCGTTTGTTGAAATTGTGTGTAACTGGGCGGCCCCGTCCAGTCGCTCACACTTATACTTTACGCCCAGAATTGATAATCTTACAATATATTACTGCTATTTTATATAATTATGTTTATCTATTAAATTTGTATATTGACTTCTGAAGTTACATCTATGGGGATTCAAATTCTAAAACAAGTCGTTTAGGGTTAGGATTTGGTAAAATTGGTTTTCAAAAAGTTAGAGTGCAGTATGCTAGGGCAGCGGTATTATATAAACTGAATTGACAATCGGTGGATGGGGAGACGCTTATTCAAAGCAAAGCTTAGATTACACGCTTATTCAGATTCATTTTATATAACACCGCTGCTGCCCAGGATACTGCGCTCTAAACCTAGCTCTGGTTATGGACTATTTAAAAAAAGTTTCTTTATTCATTTTACGAAACACGAGGTCACAGATGTTCGAAGCAAGGAAGTGAGACGTGGGAACCATAGGAAGTAGGACTTTATAGCAGAGCACCCAGGGAGTGGAGGCGGCGAATCAGAATAAATTTTTAAGAATTCTTTCTTTGGGGGGATTCGAACTCTATAAAAATAGCCAGATACTTCCTGCAAACCCCAAAATACGGGCTATTCAGCTTTCAGTAGTTTGAAATTTCAGGAGAGCCAGGATACCCCGGCAGTCCTGGTGATGTTGGAGGTTCAATTATAATAAAAGTAGGAAGAATTGGGCCAAAAGGACAACCCGGTAGACAGGGAGATACGGTAAGTAGTACCGAAGGGGTGCGAAGGGACAGACCCGGCTTTAATTTTTTTGATACGAACGCAGAAATTATCCCAAAAATCAGATCATAAATAGGTATAGTCGGTGATCAAGGCTTATTCAAGGGTATACGGTACCAACTTCAAACTTTATTGGAGCGCGGCCGAGCAATGGCGCGCGAAAAGACTGGCTAGTCAATGATGCATTGTTCTACACCACATATATCTGATTTTTGTTAAACACTTAATTTATGTTAGTGAATATAACTATTTTGGGCGCTGTAAAGTGAGCACTCAGACATTTAACTTGCAAGATAGTTCAGCCACTACAAGCTATCCCAGACTGAGCTCAGGTGATTTACTATAGTTACTATGCTATAATCGAATTAAAAAGTAAATAGGCTGTTCTTAAAAATTAAAGGTCTATTTCGCAAAACGTTTCCCTTGAAAGTCTGCTAATTACGCTAATTAATAACTTTGTCGTAAAAATACGCAGATGACACGGCCTTATTACTTTTGAACAATATTATACGTCGCTAGTTACAGTATAACCGCCAAGCAATCGGACTTCGTTAAAACGATGGTTCTCAATTTCACCCGAATCTCGACACGATTTCGAACTTTTAATTCAAATTTTCTTCCCATTTAAAGCAATTAAAGGACTGGCCGGTGGTCCTTTAAAGCAGTCCTTCCTCCTTCCTTCAATACTGTAGCAAAAGAACAGAACGGTTATGCCGTATAGCAAGAACATTCTGGTTAAGTTTAAAAGCATCACTTACCTTAAACCATGCATCTCATCGCCGGGCCGAAGATTCTACATGACGTCAAAAAGTCACTATTATTGTGGACTCAGGTTATGAAGCGGTGGTCGAGGGTTCAAATCCTCCCATAAGCATTTAGTTTTGCTACTTTTTTATGAGTTCATCGTGGTAATAAAACACTATATCAAAAGAAAATTTTCAAGAATTTTGCCTGTGCATTGTATACCCCCGTCCCGGACGGGACTTAAAAATTCGTCTCCGGGCCGAAGCCCAGCCTGGCTCGGGCCTTCCGTGAGATGTGTGCCCTTAATGATCACTATTCTTAAAGGATGAGGTGGGAACAGATCCAAAAACTGTTAGTGCCTGTCCTTTTTAGAACATTTTTAGAAATTCCGCCCTTAACATACTGTCAAAATTTTGAAAACATGCATTTCAGGGAAATCCAGGATTCCCCGGTCGTACTGCTTCACCCGGCTTCCCAGGAACCACCGGTAGGCCTGGAGTTCCTGGATCACGTGGACTAGATGGAAGAACAGGACCACCGGGACGTGTAAGTTCCACCCCATTCTTGGATTACTGTAACTTGTTTTCCAGCTGGGAACCCCAGGATATCCTGGAGAAGATGCTAATTACTGTCCGTGTCCTACAAGATCGCAGGAAGTACCCGCTGGAGCTGGTGGAGCAGGAAGGTAACTGCTAAACTCTTATAAAACTTTTGCTTAAAATGATTGAAAACTAGTTTTGCTCATCGACGCTGTTAATGGACGATCCGCTTGCACGGTCAAGCTACCAAGTTACCTAGGGAAGATTAGCGCTCCAGTACAACGTTCGCAGTCCTTTAATTGCAAGCAATTTGCCCTTTGACTCTACATTCCACTTAATCGATAATGGAAAGTATATATTTTCAGTTATTCGGTTGGCGGCGAATACGGATGGAAGCAACTTCTGTCCAAGAAGAAAAAGAAACTACTTGCTGGAAAAATATAAAACATGAATCCTTAAACTATAATACTATAACTACACTGTTTAACATTGTATAAATATAAATTGCGAAAAATTTGAAAGTGGCTGAATATCCCAACAATCGTTTACACTTATTTCAAAAAGACTTAAAATGCTAAAAGCTTCGAAAAAAGTGGATCGCTCTAATAAAAAAGACTTCAATAAAATCAGGGCAGTCTTTTTCCCCAGCCGTATAACTAAAAATTCATGTATATAATTTGTAATTTCTCTTTCGAATTCATTCTAATTCGAATAATTCAGATATTTGTTTTTCAATCGTAGGTCTGTTTATGGCTGATTCAATCCTACTGTAGCATTTAATACACGTGCTCCTCCTGGATTCATTGATTATGTTCCATGAGCTTCCAGCTAGATAATAAAGGAAGGTACATTCCTTTGACTGACCGTCCTGGAGCAGGAGCGAAGTTTAGGAAACTGAACAGCGGAGGGCTGAGGAGGTTGGTAAGCCCAAGTTTGCTTCAGAAACTTCCGAAGCAGCACGGACTTGAAAAGCATAAAAATCAATAACTCTTTATTTTATAAGACACAGAAGGGCAAATTAATTAAAATGTAAGAAAAGTACAAATAAAAAAAGGTCACAACGCTAAAGGATCACAGTAAAATATACCCCCAAGGGGCAAACACATAAAAAGTCAAGATAAATAAACAATGTTCTTTTAAATTAACAAATATTCTAATTTTATAATTTACTACTATTTCGCTACTATTCTCATGCTGCTGCACAATCCCTTTACAGGGGCGGAGCCACGGGTTACTGTAGCCGGGTGTTCAGCTGTGCAGGGAGTTTGGCAGTTGATGACCGAGCCGATTCGAGCTGATTTTACTCAGGTGAAGCAGTTACTGTAGTTAAAGGACTGTCAATGCGTACCGCCCATCGGCTACAGTAACCCTTATTAAAGGACTATTAAGTTGTTCAAATCGGCCGGTAGATCAAGAATTTAAAATACAATCTTTGAGATTTTCCAACACAGCGGCGCTAAATGTATTGAAATAGAATGCATTTTGTGATATAATAAATATATACGAAAAAGGAATAAATAATGAGCATTTTTGGTTTTAAAACCGGAGTTTTGGCTGAACTAAGTGATAGAATTAGAAAATCGATAAACCAATCAATAAATTAGGCGCACCTAATGTTGACAAACAGTGATTTTAGGGGAAACCGTATGTAAGAAAGTGGGGTGATATTGAATCTCTAAAAGGGGCGGGGTCAGTCCTTTAAACAGATGGTTAACAC
Organism: Phasmarhabditis papillosa; assembly: GCA_034691345.1. Taxonomy (NCBI): domain Eukaryota; kingdom Metazoa; phylum Nematoda; class Chromadorea; order Rhabditida; family Rhabditidae; genus Pellioditis; species Pellioditis papillosa. The sequence continues at coordinate 2,800 of JAQGAV010004258.1, read as the reverse complement.
AGTCCTTTAAAAGAACCAGATAACCAGACTAGAGAGCTCAGAATACTCAGAGTTATTAGAGGCGTGGCTTCTACTGAGAAGTACCGCATTATTAGATTACGGTAGTTAGGACGTGTACGCAATTCAACTGATCACGCAACAACACGTGCTCTTTTGTCGCGAAGATGCGTCGCCGTTAGGCCGGAGGTCCTGCATTTCCATACCGCCGTTGCCTAAAATAAAGGGAGTGTTAAATATTTTTAGTGAATGCTTTGTACAAAATCAGAGCAGTCCTTTAAGTTATAGGGTTTTAAGTTACATTCAGTATAACAGCCTTACTAAACCCGAAAATGCCTACGAACCTACACCTTCTTCCTAGGGTTGGGTTTAGGGACAGAAAATTTATACTCCCGTTTGGGGACGGGTAAAAGGGAATCAAAATTTTCGTATTCCCAGGTCGGGACGGTTCCGGCCGGGTATTTCTGCGTTAGGTTTTGGTGTCGGGAGCTAAAGTCTATATTTAAAAGGCTTCAGTGTATTTCTGCGCTCCATTGCAAACCCATTCAGTCCTTTAATATCTTACCCTTTTTGGGCCTTCTCCGCTGGCTTCCTTGTCTTTTTGGTGTTCCGTTCTCATCCTCCTCGTCTTCGCCTCTTTCTAACTTCTTAAGCCACTCGTCTGGTGACATTGGTTTAGCCTTATTGCTGCCACCCTAAATACATTTATAACTAATTTATGTATAACTAATTAGAATTAAGAATTATGTAGATTTTGTTTTGTTTGTATATTTTAAGGTTTCGGAAATAATAAACCATTCTATAGTTGGTATCAGATATACTATCTGTATCTGTATCACCGCTAATCCGTCGTGTTACTGCGCTGAAAGCCTAGCTATAGTCGGCGGACAAACGATATTCAAGTTAAAGGTCTGAGTGCTCAATTTAAAACGCGCAAAATAGTTATACAAAATGTATTCTTCAACTTATAGTAATTATTTAAGAAAAATAAGTTAGATTTGGTATTGTACATTGCATCATGGACTAGTCCGCGTTTTCGCGCTCTATTACTCGGCCGCGCTCTAATAAAAGTTGCAGTTCCTACCGTATACCCTTGCATAAGCCTTGACCACCGACTATATGAGTATAACAAGGAATTGATTTTCAATAAAGCCTTTTATAAGCCTCGCTCAAATCAATTTTGGGGTTTCGAAGTTGCAACAATTATCTTGATAGCTTTATAAGTTATTGCTACCGTGTCATCTGAAAATATTGCTTACCTTTAGTACCCGTTTAGTCGGTGATTCCCTATTTGGATGTGGCATTGGAGCAGCGTTTACATCAGATTGGGACACATCTTCTTTAGACCAAGATCTATTAAAGTATTGATTATTTAAACAGTTATCTATTTTCTTTTATTTAAAAATCTAATAGATAGGTATAAAGATCTTTAGAAAGTATTAATTGTTTTGTTTAGAGTTTAAAGGACTATTTATTCTAAAGGTCTGTACCTGAGAATGTCTGCTCCCTCCTTCTGTGCTTCTATTCTCGCTAATGTCATTCCACTTCGGTCTCGCAACGATAGTCTGCGGATGGCCCCCCTAGCTGAGAATGGATTCTCCTGTCCAGCATTAGCCACTTGTTGAGGCGATTCGAACTTCTTTCTCCTGAAAATATACTCAAATTAGTCGAAGCTCTTTTTTGGGTCTCGGAGCCGCCCTTTTTGGATTTCAGGATATAAATAACATCCCGATCAAAAAACTCCAGAAAATGGTTACAAAATACGTTTTATCGATTGGTCCGAGCCATATTAGCAATAATTTAGTATGGTTCAAAAGTGAAAAGGCGTGGCTACCTCGTTTTTTGCTCTATTTTTCACACCGCACCTGCTAGCGAAGTGCACGCACGTTTCCAGCAACTTCAAATTTGAATCAGAAAACTTCGTCAAGTACTGGCGCCGCACTGGCCGAACTGGCTCAGACAAACCTTTAGTTGCCTTCGCGGGGCTATTACTCTCAGTTCTTACTGTACGAGGATCGACCCGCTTTAATCAGAAGGATCCTAGGACAGCGGTTTCCAGTGAAACTAGCCACCTAGCTTTAAAGATACTAGGGTACAGTCTTTTATTATAGATTTAACCCAGTCCTTTGACCCGTTTCATCTTAATCAGTCCTTTAATTCTCTAGTCCTTTAAGTACTTACTTTCTACTCTGTCTTCGACTGTCTCTAACACCAAATGCCAGTCTTCTTCTTCTTGCTTCTTGTTGCTGCATTGTTTGTATTACAGAACGAGTAGTGGGGTCTTCGCAAAGATCTAAAAATATACATTCTTATTTGTTTGTTTAAGAAGAACAATTGTTACTTAAAGGCACGGTATACTCAAAAATGTGTGGCGCAGTCTATTTTTCTATGTTATCCACTTTGGAAAGTTATTCACAAATATATAAATAACAAAAAAAAAGAATGAAAATGAACGATGTTACATCATTTTAAAAATTTGGATCTTATTGCGGGTTACTGTAACTTACTACGGCAAAAAACTGCTGAAAAGCATGTTTATACACAGAACTGAATATTTTTTACGTGATAATTGTGTATTACACTGGCCATAATGGTAAATATGATCTTAGGTTTTCAAATGCTTGTAGTTTTCGAATTTTGCAAATTGCCGCTGGGCTGTGGAATGTTGACTAAGCTGGATCTCAATAGACTCAATAGACGTATACACTTTCTAGAAGAGCTGGGCGCAGAGCTGTTAATCTGGCCTGGCCTGGCCTGGCCTGATCAAAAAACCTCAGGCCAGGCCAGGCCAGGCCCTTAAAAG
>JAQGAV010004257.1:0-10652 GCA_034691345.1 Phasmarhabditis papillosa | reverse complement strand
TTTTTAACCAACCATATCCAAACATTCTTTGCATCCATAATGGTCCTGGTATAAATGATACTCCTGCATCAATGTGTAGTCCTTAACGAAAGCTAGGTTTTTGTGCTTTATCCTGGAGAGCAGCGAGTCAGATCAAAACAAAACTACTTCTGAGGATAAAGTTCTTAATCCACCAAATTTCCATATATTAGTATGTAATACCGCCGCTGAACAGTAAGCCTGGGTAGAAAGTTATTTATCTTATTTATTTCCTCTTGATAAAGTTACTTAAAGATAAAGTTATTTATTTCCTGTAATCGCATTTCACATAATAACTGTAGGTTCCTTTGGCGCAGGGTTTCGGCCATTTAGTCCGAAATCTTCTGAGCGAACACTGCTCCATACTAAAATTCAATTTTCGGGTGCACGAAACATTTGATAAATAAGCTGCTGGTTCGCCAATCCTTCTGCAGCTACGGGGAGTCGAACCCACAGCCTCAGAACATCACGGATTGAGAGTCCGCTGAATAGTAAGCCTGTGTTGAAACCCTGGCTCTTAATACAGACCAGAAATAAGCTTATTGTGAGGAAAGGGAAAAACTGAAAAACTTATGATAATTTTGTAATTTTGTACTAAACACTGATCAAACCAATAGTTTCATTTCGATATAGATTTTGTAGTAACATAATTGGTTCTTTATAGATCCATTTTAGTATATTCAACTATTTTATGAATATCATTTCTATCTCCTTCTTTTAGGTTTTATTCTGGCGCTCGTTTATTATTTGTAAATATGTTTGTTATATTTCCTATATCTCTTTATATTGTTATTGTTATGGGAATGTCTATCAGTGGATTTCATTTCCGAGTGGATTCAGTACAGACAGAAGTAGATGCAGGCAAAGTAGACAGAGATCCTATGGACTTTTGGACGGATGTTAGGGTGAGAGATATACTTATGGTTATATGTAAAAGTAATAGTAAAAAGTTATTTATTTCCTGTATCACTGGTATCACAATAATAGTAGATGTCTGGGGCTCAGGGTTTCGGCCATTCATTCCAGAAACTTTTGAGCAAAGACGGCTCCTTTTTAACATTCAGTCTTCGGGGGCACGAAACATTGGAAAATTAAGCTGTTGGTTTCCCAAATCTTTTGCAGTTATGGGAGTCTAACCTAAGGCCTCAGATCCTCACGGATTCAGACACCGCTTCTCTGACCAGTAGGCTAAAGCAACCACTTATGGTTAGATATAGTCTATATCAAGAACTAGGTTACTAGTGCCCGTAGTATGAACTTGCCCGGGTGGGTGCCCGGGTAGTTTTTAGATGCCCGGGCAACAATTCTCAACTGCTCGGGCAGACAAATCTGGCACAGCTACGGCTTACTACGACCACAGCGCAGTATCCCGGGGAACAGCGGTGTTATATCAAATGAATGGAATACAGGTGAATTGGGATCTGTAAATACTAAGATTTGTAAAATAAGTAAACTAACAAGAATTTTCTCAATTAGATACTCGAACTATAGGTTCAGAGATTCTCGTTTTGTAAATGACTTAAACCGTAAATTGTGCGTATTTGCTAATTTCAACGGTAGAAATCTCTTATATTAATATAGTTTAAAAATATAGTTTACATTGTTTAGGGTTTATACAAGACATCTATTCTAATGTTCGACTACTCGCAGGCTTTTACAGGCCTTATTATATTTGCTTCATCTAAACTGAAAGTGGGAGCCAGTCCTATGAAACCATTGTTATTGGTTCCGCTAATGATGGTTAGTTAGTTCACTTTCATGCAGAGCTGGTTACCGGCCCGGCTGAAATTTTGAAACCCAGGCCGGGCCGGCCGGATAACCACCTCTGCTTTCAAGCAGTCTTACGCTTCTATTACCTTAAAAAGACAGTCATTTTTTATACTTTCCAGTAGCTTCAGTAGTGTATATTTTGAAAAGGTTGTTTATTTGAAAAGGGGATTCGAAACATCGATGTCTAGCTTATGAGGCAGTTCTATAGTCTGATTCAAGATGAATACTGGAGTGTTAGTTGCGCATTTTAAGGAAATTTTGCGTATATTTTCGGTGTTCGAATACTTTCAGAGCCATTTTCAATGAGATTCTTTTTTTAACACTCCATTATTACTCTCGAATCAGATTATAACAAAATGGCCACTCCATTTTCTTCATATTACATTCTTTCCATAAAGAAACTTTCCAGATAGTCCCCGTTCTATTAACAATTCTTCGTTCTGGATGTGAAGGACACATTGCGGATCAAAATAAGAACTATCATATGTTTATATCAACTGGTTAGTTTAATACAGAATTCAATATAATTAGTAGACCTTTATAAGCATCCTTAATTACCATCAATATCTAAGTGTACAGTACAGCATCCTGGGCATCAACGGTGTTTCATAAAATGAATGGGAATTAGGTGGATTTGTAGTCTTCTCGCCTCTCTTTCTAGGATCCTGAAAAAGCTAGCTCTTGATAATGCCTATAACTGTGTTGTTTCAGACGAAGTGCTTTCTTATGATGTTATGCCCGTATGTTTCGCAACTAGCAAAGCCGGTTCATTATGGGCAATTATGTACTATACAGCACAATTGTTTTATACTTCTATGGGACCAATGGTTAGTTCTAATTTGTTTCTAGTAGGCAACCCTAAAGTGACAAACAGTTCAGTTTATACATCTTGAAATGTATAAATAATATTGAAGCTATGTTCTTGTGGAATTAAAACTGTCAAAATAAGAATCACAACATATAATTTTATATCATTTTACAGGTTATATACATTTCCTTTATCCATCAAACCTTTATGGATGAGTTTCCTGCCCTCCAGAATCATGCTGTAGTAGCACATGGAGCTCTTATAGCTGCTTTTGCTGCACCGTCACTGTTACTTTATATGCCGGTAAGCACATAAATATTACCAAAGAACCTTAAAAAATTATTAATCTACTAAAATACTAACAACTTTCGTATAATTGTTATCAAGAACTAGGTTTCGAGGGCAATATCCTAAAGATCAGCAGTGTTATAGTTGGCGGATACAAGATATGCTAGTTAAAGGTCTGAGTGCTAAATTTACAATGCACAAAATAGTTATATTCACTAATATAAATTGATTGTTTGAGAAAAATAAGTTAGAATTGATGTTATACATTGCATCATTGACTAGTCTTTTTCGCTTTTTCGCGCGCCATTGCTCGACCGCGCTCTAATAATTTGCAGTTCGTACCGTATACCCTTGCATAAGACCTTGGCCGCCGACTATATATACTATATATAAAAGTGAATGCTAATTGCTTGATTAGGAACCTTCTCTTCAAAATTGCAAATTATTTTATTTGACACCGCTGCTTTCTAGGATACCGGGCTAGAAACCTTCTAATTCTTAGTACAGACTATATATTCCACAACTTACATTATATTATATATATATATATATATTAATTCATATATTAATTCTTTTCAGTTGTATATTAATTCTTTTCAGTTGGGAACAAAGATAATAACACTTCTTCGTTACACTTCACAAGGATCAATCATACAGATTCTTGCATATGTTACCGTATTCTTTGTATATGGTAAGATTATTATAGAAGAAGTATTTTATTTCTCCTTTTCTTCAGGTTGGCAGAACTTAGAATGTGATTATTTAATGTTGAATGCTGACTTTATTGATATGTCGTGGATTCGATATATGCTAAGGCCAATATCACCAATATTCACTTTCCTCATGTTCACTCTGGTACCAATGCTATTATTTGTAAGTTATCCAGAGATAGGTTATAGTCTGATTCAAGAGGAATAATGGAGCGTTACTTGGGTATTTTTATGTAATTTTGCGTATATTTTCGTATTTCGAAAACTTAAGAGCCATGTTCTGCAAGATTTTTTTAAAACTCCATTATTACTCTCGGATCTTACAGCGCAGTATCTTATAATATAGACAGCCCTATGAAAAGACTGCGCTTGAATTCTAGCTTCTGATACAGACTATATAGAAATGCTCAACAAATGATAACATAGTTATAACTATCCTCCTTTTTTAACAAGTATTTTTAAGGCTTATAATCTTAACACTGACATTTTCAATGAAACAAACTAAAACTTTTTAGAATCATTATAAGAATTATGGTATAACTATTCGGGACTTGTTTTTTCTTTCACTTATATTTTTAGACTAAATTCGTAGCTGTGTTCGATCTTCTTATGGGTGCTCGTGATGTAGTTCAACACATTGATGCAGGAGTATCATTTATACCAGGACCATTATGGATGCAAAGAATGTTTGGATATGGTTGGTTAAAAAAAGATATTTTTGACAAAAATATATTTTATTCTTTTGGAAAAACTAAAATATTTGTTTCTATTCGTTTTTCCACAGAGTTGATTGATTCAAAAATATCTTTCTAGCTATAATCGGCGGACTAATCGCTTGCAGTTAAAGGTCTAATAAATTAAAATTAGAGCATATATTTGCTCTAAATTTTATCTAAGTACTAAAATAAGCTTTAAATAGTTTGCAGTCCGTACCGTAACCCTTTGCAAGCGATTAGTCCACCGATTATAACTAAGATCATTGACTTAAGATTTCTTGAGGTTTATAAAACGTTTATATTTATATATTGTTTACAGTTATTATGTTCGGCCCTCTATTTATCGTTACTGCAATTGCTTCTTATATGATGTACAATTTTATAGTTAAACATAAACTACGCTTTACGGATTTGCTAAAGCCAAGTCCGGAGTGGTCACAACATACGACTGTTAATACGGTTAGTAGTTATAGTCTATACCAAGAGCTTGGTCTCCAACAGAGTATTCGGAGGAGCAGCGGTAGTCGTATTAAAAACATTCTTTCACGTTTAATTATACCTGGTTAATATTTTCAATTTCCTAAGAAAATTTTTTTAATTAGCATAAGATCAATGTCGTCTACTGACCACGTGGGGGACTAGACTTTGGGGACGAAACGTAGTAGTTTCAAATCACTTTTACAAAAACTTTAATTGAAGAATTGTTGGATTGGCAGATTTTTCGTTGAAAGCACATTCATTATAATTTAACACCGCTTCTCTCCAGTCGCCGTAGTATAGAAACGCCCCGGTGGGTGCTCGGCCAGCCAAAAACTGCCCGGGTACCCACCCGGCGTTTCTATACTACGGCCACAAGTCACTGTTATGGAAATCTGGAAATCTAGCTCTGGATACCGGTTAGAGTTAAAACTGTTGAAGTTAATAAAAATTTAAATAAATTAAGTTAACTGCTCAATTTCTTATGTTAAAGCACAATTTGTTTCCTATTTAGAATGAAACAAGAGTTAATTTATCAAAATAGTTTAACTTTAAACGGTAATTATAAATATATTTCAGCCTCGTCCGCGTCCACACTCTTTCCTGTATGGAATGTACAACAGTCTTACAAAGATACCGTATCACTCTGCCCTTTTCATAGTTTTTATTGTCGAGACCTTTATAGGACTAATATTAATTGGAATATTCTTCCTGAATACATTGTCATTGTTGGGTAAGTTAAGGACTGCTTTAGATAAGAAATATAGTCTCTGTCAAGACCTAGGTTTCGAGCGCGGTATGACGAGCGGGGCGCAGTGTTATATAAAATGAATCTACAGAAAGACGGTGTTTCTATAAAAGAAACGTAAATTGTAATAAAAGGCTATAGTCAGATTGAAAAGTAATACGGCCGTGTTACTAAGCAGGAGTTTTGCAATATTTTGTCTGAGTAAGGCACATAGCTCTTGGTACCAACTATTATGCTTTATAGATTGAAGCAAAAATCAGTGCGGTCAGTATTTACATAAACAATTCAGTCTTCTTTCGTTTAGTCCCTGTGAACCAAATATAGAATTGCGGTCCACTTCTCTACGATTGAGCCTAGACCAGGCCAGAAAACTACTAGGCTTATGTTAGATATATAAATACAATGTTCTGTATTATAGGTCTAGATACAAGCAGAGCTGCTAATGACTACCGTTCTTCTATGCTTTTTGTATTTGTTCTATTACATCTTTACTCTCTTTTACAAATGAAAAAAGCACAGACTAATTGGGATTCGCCCGATAGGTAAGAGAATGCGAGTATTATGCGAGAAGTTTGCTATTGGCTTGGAAAAGTCCTTACTTAATTGTTGGAATAAATAAATACATGTGCTTTTATAGCAATGATCTTAACGGGGAGCAAGCATAGTAATGAACTAGTATAGTCCATAACAAAAAATACTTTTGTAAAAACAGAACTTATCATTATTTTCTAGACTAACCGTCTATATCTGTGTAGCTACACTAGAATGTGCTATATTAAATGGATACATGTGGATGTTTATGTCGGATCATCCAGAAGGACTAGACCTACCGCCGTTATTATTATTATTTACTAATACATGTAAGTTATTTACATTAGTTTACGAAATCCAATCATTTGAAAAGGTTGTCAGGGTGGGTCGGGCCGGCACCCCCAAAAAAGTCTCTGGGCTCGGTCCGGCGCCAATTTTCGCCACCCCAGTCTGGGATTTTACTTAAAGATAGTCTAGAACAGGTCCATATTAATTTCTTTTTACAGTAGTCCGTTGTACATGTATTGCGACTGCAATTGTAATTAGACACAATATGAAAGAAATGGCAAGACCAACAAGGACAAGAGAAGCAACCGAGGTAGGAAGAATAGGGTTTACATGAATGAAATATTTTACATTTCTTAAAAGTAGTAATCTATATATATAAAAAGTATATCTCAAGGGTGGGAAAAGGCCGGCCGGCCGGCGCGGGCCGTCCCGTTGCTTAGATTTTCGGCCCCGGCCCGGTCAGCCCTAGTCTATTTTATATTTTTTAGCGGATATTGTTCAAAAAAGTTAGTTTTCAGTGCTATTTTCTGACATTAACAATAACAAATGCAACAATCTTTACCTATTGATGTTTTTGGATACTATTTATCAAAATATTCACCTAAATCAGTCGATTTTTTCAAAAAATTATCCCTGCGCGGGCCGACTTCCCAAATTTTTGGCTTAACATAGTGCATAATTGTTCTTGAATAACAGAAAAAGCTAAATTTCTTCTATATCTGAAGATAATTCCAGGAATCTTTGTAATTTTTGAGTATTATAGATTTACGAAGTTGACACTGCGGTCGAAATGGATGCTGAAGACGAAAGTCCAATAATATTCGACCTTGCTAGGGCCTAAATAGCTGCGCCCACACACGTGTTTTATATAAAATTCAATCTTTCATCGGGTTTTGACATATTTCCTACGTATTTGAGCACTCTCACTTCATTTTCTAGCAAATCTCAAGCAAAATTTCAGTTTTGAGTATGTTATTCCACTATTTTTATTAATATCTTTATTATTATTATGTGATTATTTCAACTGTGAACCACAATATCCATTTATCGGTGCCTTTTGCTGTTAAAAAGATGCGTAAGACGCATGTTTCTAGTCATTTTGTTTATTAATAAAAAGTTTGTATAGCTTTTATAAATATATTATGAGAGACGTTCGAAAACAAATATTGTGCCCTACAAAGAAACTAGTAAGTAAAATACAAAATCCCCATTAGTACATAAAAATTTTTTTTAAGTTTGCTCATTGTGAGACGATATTAGGTTTTTGAATTACTAAAGATGCAAAGTTTTCATATTGCCTACTTTGACCGGTTCACTCCCTTGATGGGGCCGATCCATACGTTTTTAATTCCCGTTAAATCCGTTCTACCATTTTGAACCACGTTAATTGCATTGAAGTTGTTCGGGCCCGACAGAAGCTTAGGAACGTAGATCTATAAACGTTTGTTATTAAATACAAAAGCGCATAAACCACTTTATAATTTATAAAAATGGAAACTAGTTTGATCACATCAATGATATCACAATTGGGGTAGCAGATTTGGGCCCGGCCCTAAACCGACTTTTTCGTTAATTAGTACTGTATTTTGGTACAGTTGACTGTATTACTTCAATTAGCACTTGGAGAAACGTTCAGAAGTATAGTCGGTGGACTAATCGCTTGAAAAGTGTTACGTTACGAACTGCAAATTTTTTAGAGCTCATTAGAGTGCTTAGAGCAAATTTCGAGCCAAGATATGCCCTATTTTTAATTTATTAGACCTTCATCTGCAAGCGACTAATCCGCCGACTATATAAGACTCCCAGACTAGAAACCATAAACCAGTGAAGCTTCAGAGAAAGTGTCACCTGTAGAAAGGGTGTTGGGGATTGCCAAAAACGATTCCCGACGCGATTGCAAAATTAAGAGCTCACGATTTCCACAGTTTCAGCAGTCAAAATAAAAAAAATTTGAATGTCGACGTACTTACCATGACTTCTGCAATCTCATCATTAATCGAATCAAAACAATAAAAATTAGTGTCTCGATAATATTGACAAAAATCAGTAAAGTCTTTCATACTGTAGTTTCCGTACTTCAAGGCTCCAAAATTCCAGATTCCTGCATAGAATCCTCGATCGAGGCGTTCCTGTAAATATATAGCATCGTTTCTGAGTGGAGACTAAATGTCTAAAATGTGACTAACGAGCTTATCTGAAGCAGGGCGGGAAAAGGCCGGCCCGTTTCCAAATTTTCGGCCCCGCCGACCCTAGTTTATTTCACAATTTTCAGCGGCCCCCACATCGATATCCCCCACATCGATGTCCCCCACATCGATATCCCCCACATCGATATCCCCCACATCGATATCCCCCACATCGATGTCCCACACATTTTGATAAATCAGGTTGCGGCAGCAGTTCACTATGAGAAGTCTTATGGTTAGTTTGCATTGGTTTCAAGAGTAAAGAGATGGAAGGCCTGAAAACGAAATGCCCCAAAGTCGGCCCTAGCGGGCACGGCCGGCCTTGGAAATAATTTTAAACGCAAGTACTCGTTTTCAGCCTGTTCACTGTAGGGATTACCAGAAAAGGTCAGGCCTTATTTTGCAGAATAGAAATACAAATTGTTTCATTCAACTATAAAATAAAGTAGTAGAATATAGTACGGTGGCGTGGTCGCTGAGTGGTTAGAAGCCCGCCTCATAAGTTATAGGTATATGGTTTGAATCTCCCCGAAGAAAGAATTCTTGCAAATTTGTTCTGGTTGGCCGCCTCTATGACCTGGGTGCTGTGCTATGAAGTCCAATGGTTCCCTCGTTACGTGCCCCCGAAGATTGAATGTTAGAAAGGAGCCGTCTCTGCTCAGAAGATTCCGGAATGAATGGCCTAAACCATGCGCCGAAGAAATCTCCAGTTATTTTGTGATATGTGCGATTTCGAGAAATAAATTACGTTTTTAAATTACTAAATTTCCTCGTCTCACTTCTTTGCTCCCAACATCTGTGATCTCGTGTTTCGTAAAACAAATAAACAAACAAACAAAACTAACCTCCGAAGAAATAATAGGTTTGTTCGAAAAAGTACAGTCATGAAAGTTTACTTCTTTAGGAGCAATAAATTGTATAAAACATTTCATTGACTGTATCGACAGAGAGAAATTACATCTTTGGAAGATTATCTTTTTGCAATTCCTAAATGTTACTACTTATGACAGTACTCCATTATATGGTTCAATGCGCAGTTTTTTGTTTGTTATAGGAAAAATATTATTATAATAGTTTTATTTTGTATCATGTCCAGAAAAAGACCAATACGCAATTGCGGAAGCTACGTATACCATCGAGCTCTATGCTGTTCTGTTTGTTATAGACTATAACAATTGTAATGTTCTTGACGTACCCAAAACAGTCACCAAACTTAGGACTAATCAGTACAAAACTATCGTCTATATCAAAATTAGAAATATATGCATTATCGGAATGTTTAACCTGAAAAAAAATGTTTCATAAAATTATTTGCCGGATTTGTTTCTGGTAATACCTTTGTTAGAAGAATTCTGAGAGTTTGTGGAACAGTTTGCTTGTAGGATATTTTATATCGAAATGTCCGTTTCATGCGATTCCGTCCGAATACAAGTTCTTCATATTCAAATAGCAATGGTATAACATTAGCTATTATACAATTTGTGGGGAAACTCCAAATAATACTGTAACAATTAAAATTAGTATGTTTCAAATAAACTGCAATACACTGGATGCTATAGTCTATCTCAAGACATTGGTTTCCAGCGCGGTATGACGAGCGGGCGCAGTGTTATAAAAATGAATGCAAAATCTGTGGACGTGGTGCGTTTTCTCCAAAAGTACATTCATTGTTTATAACACGGCGCGCTCGTCATACCGCGCTGGAAACCAAGGTCTTGAGATAGACAATGTATTGCGCCTTGCTCTATTTAATATTATAAAACATTCACATTCTCGTTATTTATTTGTACGACTGTTTCGGAACGAACCTTGTAGTAGTTGTCTGTATTATAGTCGGATTCAAAAGGAATATGGCCGTGTTAATAAAAATTGTGTTGCAAGAGTGTTGCAATATGCTAACATCGCGCATGTAGAATAACAGCAGGCGCAGTGTTAAAAACGAAGATATACGCTTCCTACACGGCCTTCACGGTGTACACAAATGAAGGAAACTGTCTGATCGGTTGGAATTGGCCCAGGGCTAGGGAATATAGCCGGGGGGCGCATATTCCGTTTATCTTCCATTTAATAATTGAAAATTTAACGTTTTTCTATATTTTTTGCTAATTAAAT
>JAQGAV010004256.1:0-10652 GCA_034691345.1 Phasmarhabditis papillosa | reverse complement strand
GCAAATCCAGTCGTCCAAGTCTTCTATTTTTATATCAATTATAATCAGTTTTGGATTCCTAAACATTGAAATCTCATGTTTATGATCAAAAAGTTTCTTTTATTATTTTTAAGGTACCTGTAGAACATGAGAATATATAACTATAGCGTTGAAAAGGAATCTCGTTGAAAATGGTTCTGAAAGTATTCGAAAAACGAAAATATACGCAACATTTCCTTAAAATACGCAAGTAACACTCCATTATTCCTCTTGAATCAGACTATAACACTTATTCTGAACACCATATTATTGGGTTGTATTTTGAAGTTAACATATTAACCATTCATTAGTTTTGCTAATATTTAGTCTAATGTAGTTTTTTGGCAAAATTCCTACAGCCGTGATGTTTTGTAAGCTTTGCTTTTCTCGTTATTACACTATTTGAAACGTTTGGAATTGCTAAGTTTCGGCCGTTCCGTTTGGGCAAAAAGTGACTAACCACAACAGTCAGGGCAATGCATCAACATTCTAGGCACATATTATAATATTATAGTTTCTTGTCTGCGTTTATAATATTAATGATTAAAAGTATTCTTTGTTGATTTGATGATATACTACTTTGGCAACTGTCTTACTTGAATCGAAGGTTTGTCCAATTATTTTCTCCAACTACTTACATAGTTGAGTTACTTTCATAACTTACCATTAATTCAGCATTGAGCGAAAATGAATTTTATAAGTTGACAACATAAGTTTATGAATGAAAATTTTGTATTTTATTGAGATGAAACCTATTGGAACAAGTTCAATCAAACTAAAAACTGTTTAGATTCGTTCAATAAAAGCTTTAATCACTCATGTTATTTTTATATCTCTATACAACTGCAAGCTGCTCTATTAGCTTATTGCCGATATAGCTGTGCATACACGCAAACTGTTGCGGCTACCGCTCTTTTGAGACCAATTACACAAATTGTTAGATTAAAAGTCTGTGTATAGTCTGTTTTGAAACCTAGACTTATCAACATTTGAAAATCCAGAAGTCCTTCAAACTTTTCAATAATTGAGTCCACTATTATACCGCTATACCAGTTCATGCTGTTGATTGAACTAATTTTGGATTTAAGCATCCCTTGTTTACCTATAAACGGAAAATATTTGATTCTCCAAGTTACGAAATTAATATTACCAAGTATTCTGAGCAAAAGTTTACGTATCACTTTTTTTGAAACTTCTAGCTTCTATTATAAATATCATAACCGGTACTATAATACTATTTCACGCGTTCCGTCCCTTCCAGTATGGTTTTGTTCATTCAACTAGACATAATTCGATAGGTATCGATTCGTTTGTTTGTTACTTTTATTGCGATTCGTTCCACGCGAGAGAGAAATTTGTGGTTTTTCATATTTCGCCGTTGATATAGTTTCAGCAATGTCAAATTCGAGAGAGTGGATTAGTTTTAACTTGATTTTGCAGGAATTATTAACTTCTGAAGGGAAAGTGTCATTTTTATAACCTATTTGTATAGTAAATTAGTTTAAAACTATTCAAATGTGTTTCAGCGATGTGTATTCAATACTTGAACCATTTTTCATACCTTAAAACATACTTTGTAAATTCATTCTACATAATTTATTATTATATTAAGTTATAAAGTTTTTTTGAACGTTAGTTGAAAACCTTTTTGCTAATTATATGTAGTACTTTTCTTGATAGATATTGATATCGAAGTGTTACAAACTCTATAAACATACTTTGTAGAGTCTCTTCTATATAATATGTAACCTTATTAAAGTTATAAACTTTATAAACTTAATAATGTCTATTATTTTCTCTAATGCCATTGGCAATTGCTGTCATTTTCCGGGGGCAGGTCTGCTGCACGTTCCCCACTCTCACTACCTCCTCAAGCGTTGCACACAAATATTGATTGGAACACACCTCAACAAAACACCTACTTACCAATACAAAATACGTAATATGGCTGTTTTTCTGCCATTATTTGGCCCCTATTTCGCCACTTTTTGGTCTGTCTGATGCAGAAGTTCTGTTGTTTTTCAACACTTTCCCGTCTATTTTGAAATTTTGCACTTACTTTACGAGAGCGAGCGATATTCAAAAGCCAGAGAACGCTCAAACTTGTCATATTTGAGGGGCAGCTGTATAGAATTATGCTATTTTTGGTTTTAAATGGTTTTAAATTGTATTTGGCTTTTTGCAAAGTTATAGTCTGCACCAAGAGCTAGGTTGAATGGCGCAGTATCCTGGCGGAAGCGATGATATATGAAAATGAATATAGAATAGGTGAATCTAACACCAGATTAAAAGCACCACCAGCTGAATCTGCAGAATACAGCTTCTGATACAGACTATACTATATACTTTTAAGTGTTTAGTTGTTATTTGAAGTAATTACTTACTAGTAGCCAATACACCCCATTCTTTTAACAAAATTTATATTTCCTGGGTCAGTCTGTGCTATGAAGTCCCACTTCCTATGGTTCCCTCGACTCACTTCTTTGGTATAAACATCTGTTATCTCGTGTTTCGTGAAAATAGATAAACAAACCTTTAAACTTTTCTAATTTTTATAACTTTTCTTTAAAGCTTAAGTGTCCTTTGTCTCCAAAATCTGCAAGTATCCATGTAGTTGTGGCCGATTGATGAATGTTAAATTAGGCTAGAGCCAATGTTTCAATCAAATTGAAACCCCCGACGGGGCCCACCAGCAGGCCGCTCGCACTGGCCTCTGTGCGCAAGCAACATATATATATTGCCCATAAAATAGAGAGCCACAAAGCCAACTAGACTACCCAACTTTTAGACTACTATTTATATAATTTATGATAGTAGATTAACTTAATATATAGTTTTATTATAATAATAGTGTTGAATTATAATTTGGCTCCTATAGGCAGTATATCACTTCTTAGTTTTCTGACTCCTTCGACTAGTTGAAGTGTTTCTGTGTAAAAAACTTTAATCTGTCTTTCTGGAATTTGAATGTTTTATAAATTGGTTTCTAAAATCTACATATCTGAAGAATAGCAGAAGAACCAGTTTCATTTTTGAGGCATCTACTATTTTGCCTTCGATTACATTTATTTTGCTTTGTTCCAATAAGAACGGACAACTTCGGCTTCCGACTCTATGCAAAACAAGACAATTCTCTTATTTTGCCAAGAACAACTAGGATAACCTGGTAGAAGTAGCATCCTTGCTCCCACAGAAGTTAGGTGTTCAAGCAGCTGTATTGAACATGGATCTCAAGTTTTTAAGTCTTGATTGAAGAACTATTGAATATAATAATTGTTGTATACTTTTGTTTCGACTATGTATTGTTCAATAAGTTTTCAAATATATTCACTTAGCATTGTTAGACAGGTAGTTTTAGTTATACTAAAAGAATATTTGAGAATAAGTTTTGCAGCTCCATACCATAGGCTACCCCGCGAGAAATAATGGAGTGTTACTTTCGTATTTATAGGTTTTCTAACCCCGCACCTGCAGACAAATTGCACGCGCGTACTCGCAAAGTACAATTTTGAAAAGCGAGTAGCCGCCAAATTCTGGCGCGGGACTCGCAAAAGGGGCTCAGACGAGTGTTGGATTTTTTACACTCCATTATTTCTCTTGGCGCTGTCTATATAATTTTTATTCAAAATATACATTTCCCCCCTGCTCCTTATTTTTCTTATATTTCTGTCCACATTGTTTATTCTCACTAATGCCTCCTCTCC
The DNA here is from genome assembly GCA_034691345.1 of Phasmarhabditis papillosa. Classification (NCBI taxonomy): domain Eukaryota; kingdom Metazoa; phylum Nematoda; class Chromadorea; order Rhabditida; family Rhabditidae; genus Pellioditis; species Pellioditis papillosa. Next base: position 6,930 of record JAQGAV010004256.1, on the reverse strand, counting down.
ATAAGGAGCACATCCCATTCGGATGGGGTGTTATTTCACCAAATTAGCAACAATTTAACCACTTTCTTATGGAAAACATTATAATTTGAAAGTGATGTTTATTTCGTATTGCAGTTCTGCACAGTTTGTAAGAAAATGCAAAAGTATCTTATTTCTGTAGGTTCTACGTTTTGCTTGATACCGGTTTTTACCCACGTAAACTTTATTGGAAACAACTTTTTCACTGGATTTTAAAAATTTGACCAATATAAGGGAATACTATAGTCGGCGGACTAATCGCTTCCAGTTAAAGGTCAAATAAGTTAAAAATAGAGCATATCTTTGCTCTAAATTTGCTCTAAGTAGTTTAATACGCTCTGAAACATTTGCAGTTTGTACCGTAACCTCTTGCAAGCGATTATTCCACCGACTGTAACTCATTTATCGTCCTATAGAAAACCAATATATATATTTCTTATATCGAAAGATTTCACTTTTAAAAAAGTTATTCGCAACTTTAAAATATGAAAAGTAATCAATTTGTCGGCCAAATTTCAAAAGTTGCACACATATATATGCAACTTTTCTGTTTACAGTTGAATATTGTTCGGTCCGATGAACCGGTTTATTTCGCATGGGTTTTTAGCTCTAGCGGCGTCCTCACTGCCGTGTCCGTTAATTGGTTTCGCTATGCGTTACCGCGCCAACCGCGAACTGCGAACCCCACAATACTGTACTTTTATGAATATCGATTGATGCAGATGAGTATTTTGGGATTTATAAGAACGCATATGCGTTAAATTTACACTAACCATATTATTTTGAGCTTACCTTGACCTAACCCAGTGATTGTTTCAGATAATATTTTTGGCTGTCGATTGTTTCAAATTCTGATTCACTAGTTCGGGTTGATATAAATATATTAACTCATCATATTCTTTAGGACTGGAAAGTTATTTATTAAAAACTCATATGCAGAAAATCCTTAACAATTTTGAACTTTGATAGATGGTTAGTTTCGAAACAAACCACTTTTATGCTGCTAAGTTAACAAAATGCTTATTATATTTATATTTTACTTTTCTATTTTTGTTATTACTCTTTTTAATATAAATGAGCACTTCTGCCCTTGGGTGGTCTAGCTGGGATTAGTGCTGAGTGTGATCGATTGTTCTATTGTCAGAAAGAGCTTCATAATATTATCTCATTATACGCAATTCAATGCAAACAGCGCGCAATATTATCTTTAGAGTTAGCTAACTATAAGACTTATTTAAGTATTATTAAGATAAAATAAAGACATGAAAATATCCGAACATTATTCAAATCATAGTATGGGTGACATCTACTCAAAAGTATTTAACAGATGTTGACGTACTTTTTCTTCAATTTTTTGACACCACGGCTCCTCTGATACCGCTCTTGCTGCAGACTATTTAAGATGTTGACTACTTTTCTACTAACAACTTAACTCCTGTAAATCCTTCATTCCTCCGTTTTCTCTATCATTTCTTTTCATTCATCATTGTGTGTGTTTTCTCTTCCAAATGTCGGTAAATAAATGCTCCGTCGCCGGCTTCAGCTAGCGCTCTTGTAAAATATGCTGCTGCCAGGCCTGATGCCGGTTCTGACAAATTGTTAGCTTGTTTATCTCTTGATCTGACAAATTTTCTTGTTTATATTAGGTGGATTATGCTTATAAGTCTTTGGAATAGATTGTTAAATTGTTTTAATATTTGTATACTTAGAACTTTAACATTTTTCGCTGAAATTGGCGCCCGCTTCAAATATGCACTTTGACTAACACTATAATAATTGTGCAGGACCATAGTAGAGTGATAGATTTGAACAGAACATGGTTTATTCTGCCTGGGCAGATATCAACAACATATAGATAGCTCATATAACTTATTGCAACAATGTAATTTTGCCTCCAAAAGTGTGGTCACCGGGTCCAACCGGGCCGGGACGCGCCGGCCTAGCTCCGCTCCTCCAAAATCTCAACCCTGGCCGACTTGTTAAATGCGCAGCCCTAGTTGCAACTGCTGTATTGCTTTTAGAGTCCTAGGTATAAACCAACTTACGAGAGCTTTCTTTCATCGAACTCGTGAAATAAGGTTTACTAGAATTGTTAAAGCATGTTTCTACAACTGTTTTTACTGGTGATTCAGGTTTAATTACCTAATTATGACTGTTTTAAGTTCTATTTTCATTTCCCATCCATTTTCCAGTAACTCGTAGGCGGCGATTGGTCGATTTCATTCATTCTTGACTCACTTTTCTAACTTCATGTTTACCTAATAATATATATGTGGGTACACTTCAACTCGATAGGTTTTGCTCATTTGACAAACCGAGAACTCGTTTTTGTTTGAACTAACTTTTATTTTAAGTAAATCAATCTTAGGATATATGTTTTGAAAGTGAAGCTAATATTATAGCTTATGGCTGCTTCTTACTTATAGATAGATATAGATGATAGAAGATAGATAAGAAGGCTGATATACGTATCTTATATATCTTTTAAAATTATATATAAGCACTCCCTTCTAGAGCTTCAACGCTCACTACAGTTGGTTTCAATAATTAAACTGATAAAGGGGTTTTATAAAAGTTTACTACGGTCGGATTCAAAAGTAATACCGCCGTGTAATCTGTGTATCTTACCATTTTCAACACTGCACCCGCCGGCAATATACGCGCGTGGAACCTGCAATTGCAAGTTTGCCATCAATTCTTATGATTCAGACGAAAATTTATTTTTCCGCTTGTGCCAAATCTAACTTCTCACGGCTGTATTACTCTTGAATCCGACTATAAGAAACTTCTTTAGTAGAGCTAAACTTGGTATACTGCGATTTGCAGATTTTCAGCGAAATATTTTTCTTAACTCTTATCTAATAGTTCATTTGTTGCGATTTCCTTCGAATGTTATGTATAGCCTCATTAACCCGCGCAGTTTCGCCGTTAATTTGCGTGACGCTACCCGCACAAAGAAAGGTAATTCATGCCAATCTAACCTAATACCATAAAATTTCTATAAAATTACTTAAAATCAATTCTAGTTGAAAATGCCCAATAGACAGCTATTACATACCAGGGCGATGAGAAGGCCGGCCCGTTTTCAAATTTTCGGCCCTGGCTCAGTCCCGGTAGATTTCCCAACACGTCGGCCCCGGTCCGTCAAATTCTCAGCTCTGTTACATACTTTTGGCAATGTTTTGGTGTAAAAACCATAATCATGTTTTTGAAAAAGAATGCTATCGAAAACTATTTTTCTTTTAGTACTTATAATTTCAGACCCAGTCTATTAAATACTATTTCAATCGATTTTTGTTGTATTTTGCTATTTGCGACTGATTTTGCTGGGTTTATTGAACAAAATCAGCGCCCGCAATCGGCTTCAATAGAAAGATCTAAATCCGATGCGGCATGTGCCACTACATTTCATATCAAAAAACTACGAAAATAATGGAAATGGTGGTTTTGATAGGGCAACGCGTGGTAATCTTGTTAGTGAACAACTTATTTCTATTTAGTTTATATAAACAAACATTTTATAGAATCTTATGATTTCCAATATAGTGATATGCTGTTGAAGACAACTTTATTTATGTTTTGTTATATCGAAACTATAAGTTTTATATACATTATTATACTAATATTTTAAATTTACACAAGTATAATATTAATTTCACAATCTGTGGTCCATATTTCGAACTTGACTTAACAAACTTTCTGGTCTAGTTTCGCCCATTGCCAATGCTATAATCGTTAAATTCGGTCTAAATGGGTGCCTTGCTAGGGCGGAAAAGCCCTCGAGAAGCCCTAAAATCGATGTCCGCCAACGAGCTTCCAAAAAAGCTAGGAAGCGAAGCTGTGACGACTCTCCGCTACACTTTTCTTCACTCAAACTTGTTTTTAGTACATAGGAAGTTGGGAAGTTTGTTATTTTCGGCCTCGAATTTGATATAATCTCAATTAAAATACTGTAGTTTGTTTTAACTTGGACCTTTTACTTGTCTCAAAATCAGTTTCGACTGTTATAAAACTTTTTTAAAGCTTTTATCATACAAATTTTAAAAACCATGAAATATATAGCTGACTTTTCCAGCTGGCATTGTACATTTATTATGTTATAAATTATTATAAAAACAATACATTATATTATTATTATATTTATTATGTTTATCTAAATTGTTTTATTTATTCTTTGGAGCTGTCTAATGATTGTGAACTGGTATTCTATACAAGTGTTTGATTAAGTGTGTTCCATGCTCACATTCTTTTTATTTTATGTACTTTTCTGTCTAATATCTCTTATATTTATATTATATTTCGTCTTTTAACGTTTATTGTTTGCCTTGGCGCACCAGCATTTGCCTAAATCTCATCTATATCTACGCTATATTATCTATCACCGGTAATGTCTCAATTTTGCTCGGTTTAAGGTTTGTAAACTTAATATTTAAATATATTAATACAAAGCTAATATTTGTTTTATATTTTAAACCTTTACAAACTGTGTTGAGTTAGTTTTCAATGGATTACTAGTTCAACCCTGAGGCCGTAGTATAGAAACGCCCGAGTGGCGCCCGGGCAGGTTTTGGTTACCCGAGCAGTTGAGAATTGTTGTCCGGGCACCCACCCGGGTGTTTCTTTCCTACGGCCACTGGAACTCGGCTGAGGAGCATTATGGAATAAAATGCATACCTATATTATGAACTTTGTAAACAGTTACTAACATTCTTTTCTTGAAACTTTTCAATTTTTTGTTTCCTCAAGGAATTGCCTTTTCTTAGCCTAAAAATTCATTTCTGAAATGAATTTTGAGCGGATTTCCCAGTTTCTCATTAAAAGAATTCAATGTTTCTCAGATATTTCTAATCTTTCCATAATCCTTTTGCTAAATCTAAATCCATAATCAATAAGCTTGAAATGGCTTATTCATAGGGCGCTGCTCTGGATAACGCGTCGACTCGTCTCCATTATGTCATTTAAAACCATCCCGCAGCACCAGCAGTCGCGTATTTTCCAAGACGGCGCATATTTTAGACGCCGCCGGGCCAGATTTTGTTTATATTTTATGGATTTTTGATGTATTCTCTGCTGTGGGGCGAGAAGGGATTACGAATGCATTGAGAGCTAGTTGAATTCGACACAAAGCTATGTAGTTGGCAGAGTTTCAATTCTTTTATAACTATAGTCTATCTCAAGACCTAGGTTTCCAACGAGGTATCATCAGCGGGGTGCAGTGTTATAAAAGATGCATGTAGTTTTGGGAGAAAACGCACCACTTCGACCGATTTTACATTCATTTATTATAACACTGCGCCCTGCTCTTGATACCGCGCTGGAAACCTAGGTCTCGAGATAGACTATATATTTGTTAAATTTTGGGAAAGGGTTGTTTATTTCCTGAATCACTGGTACCAGAATATTAGCAGATTTCTTTGACGCACCGTTTCAGTCAGTCATTCAAGAAAAATAAGATTTTATAGTACTGTATAGTTAATCCATAAATTTTGTTGCATTGTTATTTCACTAAACTTCCAATTTATAAACGTCTTCAAGTTTCAAAATGACTTTTTGTATACAAAATATACAAATTTTAACTTATTTCATATATTTAGAATACTATATCTCTATTCTCCATTAGTCTTTCTCTTTAAGAGACAATTCTTCTTCTTGGATTTAAAAGTTTTCTAAAAAATGTCGGTATCCTTTGACTTAACTTCTTCATCTGACCGACTCTCCGAGTTGTTTTTGCTTTCCACTTTCTGCTATATTTTGTTATTTTGATTTGAGGGTGGTCTCAGTGATTGCAAGCAACGATCGAATTGAAAGTTGTATTTATTATTTTGTTATAGTCGGATTCAAAACGTATAATGGAGTATAGAAAACTAATTACAAGTCAAATGCAATTGCGTACAAGCCGTTTGGCTTGAAAATTATTTTCTTAACTCCATTATTCGTTTTGAATCCGACTATATTACTTTTACTTTACTTGTTGTTTGTTTTAAGATTTAGGTTATCAGAACACCGTATGATTCTGAAATTCTAGATCTGGAACATACTATCTTTTTGCATCCATTCTTTTCTTTTAACTATTATTATTATTAATATTATATTTTTCTTAATTCAGGGGTCCACATGACGACTGACCTAGCCGTCAGAGGCCCACAGGACTACGGGGCCGGCATGAACGACGAAGAATACGACGAAAACTCGTCTGCAAGACTGTTCGAACGATCTAGAATTAAAGCGCTAGCAGGTTTGTAATATTATTATTTTGTATTTTGTTAATATTTTTGTTGATAGTATTCATATTTAAAAATATTATATCTTATAGTGTCTGTTTCCAAAAACGAGTCTTTTGAAACTTTTGACTAAACTTGATTTGTTGGATTCAAATTTGCCATCTTTTGCGTTCTCAAATTCAAATTGAGCTCTGCTTTATTATTTTGGCAACCATGAGTTTCTGTTATTCTAGTTTTCTTTCTGAATCTGTACGGAATATTTTATCAAACGTAGTAGAGGTGCACGGCTTCATCCCTGCAATAAAGGGCTTTCGGGCTTGAGATCCAGCCGAAGCTAGCTCGATTTCTGCCATGAGCCTAAATGCATTGTTGGTTCTATAGTCTGATTCAAGACGAATAATGGAGTGTTGCTTGCGTATTTTATAGAAATTTTGCGTAATTTTTGGTTTTCCAATACTTTCAGAGCCATTTTCAATGAGATTCCTTTTTAATACTCCATTATTACTCTTGAATAGAATATTAATTGTATATATACTTATAGATCTCATCTAATTTAACATCGTTCGATATACAGGTACCTTGAAAACTATAAAAGAAACTTTTAGATCATAAAAATGAGATTTCAATGTTTAGGAATCCAAAACTGATTATAATTGATATAAAAATAGAAGACTTGGACGACTGGATTTGC
>JAQGAV010004255.1:0-10653 GCA_034691345.1 Phasmarhabditis papillosa | reverse complement strand
GAAAATGTACAAGCAACCGATATAATTGTGCGCTCGCCTTATAATAAATAGACCTTTAAACTACATGAGATTTGTCCATAGACTATAGCATAAACTTACTTTTGAGTGTTCATCTTCCAATTGAGAACTTTTTTGCTAGCCGTGTCAAAAAACAGCGTCGTCTCTTGCCCGTTCTTCGCCTAGAAAATAATATTTAGCTGATATAGAAACTTAATCATTGTGTTGGATTAAACCAAATAGAAGGGCAGCCGTCTCAACAAAATTCGAAATAAGCTTACTCTAGCGCGGTATTTGCTTAAAATGAATGGGAAATTGGCTTTTTCCAGTCTTGGTAATGTACGCCCAGGGGCTCAAACATAAAGCAGGCAGGGCCGGCCAAGCATTTGGCATGGTTCGCTAACGGCCGCAGTAGGGTCAAAGGACTGTTCCCCTATATAAAAATTTATTTGTTCTCTGAAACTACTGAACTATTTTTTCCCAAAATACTCATTTCCCTAGATCAAACTACGAGCTATGGAATGGTACACAAATATATATAAGTTGACTGTCAAATAAATCCAGGACTCGTGCACCAAATTTTTGCTATCCGAATCCGCTCTGCAACGTTGCGTTGGGGCACAGCGAGCCGTGTTGGATAGGGGCATACCTTTATGTTAGTCATGAAACATCCTGTGTCTAGCAGAGTAGAGCATTTTGCATTGGATTCAGGGTATTGCCGCTCTTGTTGGCTATACATTTCTACAGTAATTGCATCATGATCATCTGTAAAAAGAAAATGAACACTTCAACCCCTAAGTACCGGTAACCATAATAAATAACATTAGTTTGCAATATAACAGCGAACCGTCGTTTTTTTCTGAACCGTTATAATATAATCTTTTCTCGATCAATAAACTTAAAACCAAAAGATTCCCAAACTGATTCAGAACACTATTAGAGGAAACCGTCGAGTATCTTCGGTTTCTATATTGTTCTTTTCGGGCATTCTCTAGCACGCTTCTAAGTCGAGCCAATTGGACTCTAGAAGAGCGAGACCCACAAGAACTTCTGCTATTACAACTTCTACTTATTTGGACAATATCTGTTTTTATGTTCTTCTATAAAACTGTTGTATCTAAAATATTATTCCGTGTATTCTTTCCCTTTCGTAATGGTCCAATGTTATGTATAGAGTGCATTAGGCAAATAACTATTTCTAAAACCTTGCTGTTAGCATTTTAAAGCATTTCTAATATCCGGGACGGTTGTGCACATGCGATGTAATAAAAATTCGGCAAGTCCTATCCAGAATACCAGATCCTCCATAACTGACTCTAAACGCCCTCTCTAATCAATACCACTTAGTTTACTTACGAAGTAGCTCGGCCAAACCATAAGACGTATGTCTGTTCAAAAACCATTCTGCTGTTAGCATAGATAAATCAATTCGCAACAATCGATCCAAATAAACATTTCTCGCTCCGTCATCGCTCTTTATTACTGAATAAAGCGATGAGCCTTTGATAAAAGGAAAGTCCTGGATAAAACAAACTAAAAAGTCAAAATTATACATGTAATAATAATAATAATAATAATATATAATAATAATATGTATACAAATTAAATGACAATTTCGTTTAATAAACAAAATTTTTGTTTCATTATTTATACGAAATAAACAGTTTAATTTGTCCGTGAACGAGCCGATACAGGTTCGAGTAGAGACGGCCGTTGGCCACTTTGACCGAGACTGTTTGTTTACTTTTACAAGAACTTAAAACAAAAATACTAGTTACTTTTGTGGTGTTTTTCTAAATATAAATTATTGGTACAATTTTGCTTAACATTGCTTTAACTTATTGCGGAACGCAACTTATAAATTATTTGATTATATGGTACTCTTACTTACGTAATGGTGACTGTCTATTAAACACATCATATGAATAATTCTTCTGCTTTCCACGGACAAACGGGTTTGGAGGAACGAAACATATGTTGTTAAATACAGGACAAACTAACGGAATGAATCCTAAAACGATTCAAGTTAATATATAGTCTATAACTAGCAATGTGCAACCGTTGCGATTTCGCAATACTTTTTAGCGGGCGTTGGGCGTTCGAGCATGAAATTTGAAAACGTTGCCCTCTATTAAAATGGCCTTTATTATCGGAAATTTAAATATAGTTGTAACTATGTAACAAATTAATGTATAAAAAAGTATATTTTTTAAAAATATAGCTTGATGTCAATTCTACACAATGGCATATGTTATGTTTGTTAATAACTACATAGTTTATTTAGTTGTTATTGACCAATAACCATCGCTTTCGACATACTTTTCTTTTTTCCAAAACGTTCTCTAAAACTCTCTCGCAGCAAAAAGAAACAGTTACCGTTGTATTCACCATAAATTTTAGTTATAGACTATAATTAGAGACGGGCAGCCCCGCCCCCAATGCAAGCCGCGCGCACCGCTCTTATTTGCTACCGATTACAGTAACCCGTCGCTAATATGAAGGCAATTTCCCGCACGGCAAATTGTTTGTTCAAATGGATGTAAAAGGGCTGCGGATATAGATAATCCGATATTTTTAAGAACAAGTTTGTAGTAAATATAATGAATCTTAATAATATGATAACATTTTCAGGAAAAAGAAAATTTCAATATCGTTTAAATGACTTACAAAATTTTGAAACCACCGTTCTCGAGAGTTATATAGTACCTTTCAATAATTAGACCGGGAGCGCCGGATGTATGTTAGCCACGCCGCAGTGCAAATTCCATAATTCCACATTTCATAAATGGTTCGCTTAAAAAAGGAATTAAAAGAAAAATTAGTGCTCTCAAAAAAGAAAAAGAAATAAAAATTCATGTAATGACTTGTTTACAAAAATGTGAGATACTGACACCCGCAGTCGGCGACCGTGGCTTTCGTGGATACGGCCACCAGCCTAATTTTTGAATCGTACTTCATTCTTAAACATGTTTGTATAATATTGTAATATAATAGACAAGCCATGTTTTGCATTATTTGTTATCTCCAAAAACAAATGTGTCGCTTGTTACAACTCAAAGGCTAGAAAATTCTCTCATTTATTACAGTATCGCATAGTTATATTGAAAATTCATGTTCAAAAAATGCAATAAGTAATAACTATTAAATCTCAGGTTTTATGGATTCTGTAAACGAAGACTCACAACTCAAATCAAACTAACCTTGGCCGCCAATGACAACCTCCGCTGTCGGCTTAAGAACCCGTCGAGCACCCAAATCGCAATGATATAGGTCGCGGACATTTGGGTCAGTTCCACTAAAAACTATTAAAATTAGTGAAATAAAGATAATAAGCATTTAGAATGGTCCACGGGCAATATAGAAAAGAACCAGCCGATTTCCAAAAGAATCTTCTGTTCCCAATCCCACAAATAATCAACTCACAATCCTTCATGGACAGTCTGCAAGTTGCGTTTCTCATGATTCAATTCAAAGACCAAATGTGAACAATCCGCAATGAAGCCACTGCAGCGTAACAAGACCAAGTAATCACCGAACCAATAATATGTACGAAACACTCCATAATTAAACTGCAATATAAAACTTAGAAAGTTATTTAATTATTTTCTGTAATCGCACATATCACACAACAACTAGAGATTTCTTCGCCGCCGGGCTTCGGCCATTCATTCCGGAATCGTCTGAGCATAGAAGGCCCTTTTTTAACATTCCGTTTTTGGGTACACGAAACATGGGATAAGTAAGCTGCTAATTTCCCAATCCTTCTGCAGCTACGGGGAGTCGAACCCACAGCCTCAGAGATGGCCTCACCGATTCAGAGACGACCGCTGCTCCAACCACTTGGCTGTAGCACCCGCAAGCACAGTAAATAAACCTTACTAAACTTAAGAAGCTAATAATAGTTTCGGTAACTCGGTCACTTGAGAAGCTTATGGATTGTTTTATTTTTCAGATTCGCTACTGTACCCACATTTCCATCTGAATAGAAATACTGTTTAAGCCCCCCCCCCCATAAACATAAATATATTGATGCTTCGTTCTCCCTAAGACTGAATGTTAGCAGCGAGCAGTGTTTGCTTAGAAGATTCCGGAATGAATGAGCGAAGCCCTGCTTCGAAGAAATCTATTATTATTATGATATAGGAAAATAAATGAACACAATTAGGCCTCCTATGAAAGCTTTAAAATATAAATTCATATCCGACACATACGCATTTCTCACTAAAAATCACCTCAACTCCGTCAAAATCGTGGCAGTCCTGATATACATAAGTAGAGTTTTCGAATAAATCAAAGACGAATATTTTCAATTGCTACAAACAAACAGAAATTATTATTATTATTGTTGTTATTTTGAAATTATAGTTTTTATAAGAACAATGGAAAGCTTATCAATGCAAAGTGGTTGTAAGCTTCGCATGGATGGAATCCCCTCGATTCCAATGTAGTTTCCTTGTTGTTCAAATCCGAGAATCAAGCTTTGCTCTAGTCTATAACAATCAAAAGACCACAGAACGCTGTGGCATACGTAGGCTTCCGCAATTGCGTATTTGTCTTTTCTGGATATGATACAAAATAAAACTATTACAATAGTATTTTTCTGACACAAACAAAACTTGCGCATCGAACCATATAATGGAAGTTTAATTTTGCCTCAGAACAAGCGATTTTACGAACCTTACACCCCACCGCACACTGCAGTCTTCTTTTTTTATGGATTACATGTTGTTCCCGTGTCCTAACCTTTTTTTTTCTTACACATCTTCCCTTCAAAGATTTATGATCTACTGCCAACACTATACTTTTTAACAAAACCGGGTTTTATTAATCATCTCAATAGAGTATGTATATCTAGTTTTCTAAGAAATTTTTGAACTTTACAACAAAATATTACTTCGGCACTGATTTCGACATTAGCTGCATAACGACCTTTTCCATGAAATAACCAATTTCGTTCCAGAGGTTCTTCAAAGATTCTAAAATTATTATATGTTACTGGGTATGATAGTTCATTTTGCGGGTTCTTAAATATATTTGCTTTAATAACCAGTACAGAGTTGTTGACCCGGACGGCCCGGCCCGGCCTGGGTTCCAAATCTTGGGCCGGAGGGGGCCTGGCCGGGCAGTCAGCCGCCTGTAGTTAATAAGGTAAAAGCTGAACCTTTACTATGGAGCGAGAGGTTGCGGGTTCGAATCCACGCTGCATGCCCCGTCCCGGCCCGACTTTTCCGGCCCGGCACAGGTGCAAAAAAGTAGGCCGCGCTGGGTTAACAGCTCTGAACGCAGTTCTGTTCGCATCAGTGTGTCCTGGCCTAATATTTCCCCCTTTTAATCAATTGAAAAAAGTTAAAACAATGATTCTCCAGTTACATAAATAATGGCTAACATACATTTTTCTTCCTGGCGACTGATCAATTTCGAGGTTATACCAGAATCTTTCCATTTGAAATATTTGAACAAATCAATATCCAAGAATGGTTGATGTCTACTAACTTGTGTAAACAAAAGTCTAAAATAGTTGAAATTCAACACATTAAAGGAGTATAGAGCAAATAAGATGCAAATTTTTATAAACAAAGTGTTTTAAGGGAGCGAATTACACGACTAAATCGATATATAACCTATATATTGGTTGTTAGATAATGTATTGTTGCAATTTAACCCCCCTTACACGTTGACCTAGGTCAACCAACCAATATCAAGTAGCCAACACCGCAACAATGTATACATTTCGGCGAACATAAACTTATTTTTTGAAGGTTCGTACTAACATTCATTTTTATCATTTTTTACTACTTGCAGAAATGTCCTTATATTTCGTTACCGAGCAATAAGTATTAATTGCTCTTAGCATAGACAGAAACTTGTTACCATCGAATGTTACAGTATATCCACGTTCGAGAGATGGTTTTACTTATATGTAACATGATATATTTATTTATAATTATGTTGTACATTAAACATTATATATTTAAATAACCAGCAAGTCTCAATTTAACACTGCACTTCTCATATATGGGCATACTGATCGTATATTAAAGCATTAATACAAGTAGTTAACAGATTGTTTACATTTTTTTCTATTTCTGTGTTTGGCGATCCTAACTGTTTGCTCAAAAACTTTGTTTTCAATTATCAAAATCCATCATAATATTCTTTTGGGATATATACATGGAATCTTTTTTGATATAAGAAGAAAATTAAGTACAGGGGCCCAAAGTTACTGTTTGCTTTAAGCACCGTTTAGAATTGATGAATATCTCCGAATTGCATAAACCATCTTGTGTTTGGATTAGGGTGGCGATTCGGTAAACTTTTTGGCTATTTACCGGCAATTTACCGGGAAAATGGTATACCGGTAAATTTACCATAAAAAATTTCCGGTAAAACGGTATACCGATATACCGGTTTATCATACCGTTTACCATGCCGAACCCCACCCTAGTTTATATTCAAGGATCATATCGAAAAGAATCAACAATAAATTGGATCGATTTTATTTCAGAATGCGAAAATGTATTCTATTCTCAATATTCGCATAATTATTCCATACTTTTTGGCCGTAGTTACAGTAATTGCTAAATAAGGCAAACAATGACAGAAATCAAACAGAGTTACATCCGGCATAAATAGACTATATTAATATAATCCACCAAATCTTAGGAGCTTAAACGTGGTCTGCTTGGTAACGGAAAACAGATCGGCCTACAATTCAAGTATATTTCACACTGTTTTTGACTACCATTCGTTGAACTTGCGGCAATTCCGGTAGCTGGCCGCGGCAGCGACGCCGATATGGAAATACTGGTCAATGTGAAATCCAAATGGGGAGAAGCACAGAATGTTCAGGGAAAGAAAAAGTAAAGTTTAAATAAAGCTGATTTGTACTATGTTATTATGTTATTTATTGTATTAAAAAGTTTTAAGCCAACCGGAACGTTGTTTCAACTTAAGCAAACTTAAATTCGAAAGACTTCTTCAGCTTGAAAAACTCAAAAATAACCAGAAACTTAGAAACCGCAAACGTTTAGTCATAGCAACTAACTATCATTTCTGGGAAAAAGCTCATAGGCGGTAAAAACAAGTCATGTTTTTGACTACCCTTGTTACCAGAGGTGGTTAATTTTCTTGTTGAAACTAATACTTATGATTTAAAATGATCACCCTACCTCATTATACTTTAACGCAGCGGCTACAAGTCCTATCCAACTAAGGAACAGGTAGATTTTAAGTGGCTTGGTCAATGGACGGTCGTGTCGGATAACGGGATACTCGATCTGCAATAAACCGTGAAATCTGGAAGCTTATGTCCTAAGCGCAGGGTGGCAGCTCAAATGATCATAGGTCGACTCAACATGATCGTAAAGGAATTCGATCTTTTCATTTTCATTCAATATTAGTAGATCTATCATTTTCAATTCAAAATTAAAATTGAGATGGCTTTTTGAGTGTACCGTGCCTGTAAGGTGGTTAACCATGGAAACCGTATAATTCAACTTGTGAGTGGCTTCGTTAATTATGGGGACGCATACCTCTGGAATTCCCTCAGTTGGGTCCTTCATGCACAGCCATGCAAAGTAGAACTTTGTCTGAACTCCTGGGAACCAGCCTGGGGGCCATAGAGCAGCTTTCACCTGTAAATTAGCTTACATAACATTTCACTGACTTCTCAAGTAGGTTGTACTTTATAAAAATGTTGCATTAGACTCACTTGTTGAGTATAGTATGTTTGCAAACCTAGACTGTATCGCGCCGGCTGTGTTCAAAAATGTAAAATTGGGCAATTTACAATTCAATTAATGGCAAACTTTTGCACCACCGCGGATTGAGGAAGAACGGCATGCTGCAATCTAGGTCTCAGAACAGACCTTAAACTATTTACATGTGTAAATTACCTTATTCCAGGTTCCTGGGAAGATCTCGTTTCCTTTTTCATCTTTCATTTGCCCCTTGTCCCAGCCAAGAGCCTTAAACTCGAAGAGCTAAAAAAATGTATAATTTGAAACTTATAGTTAGGAGAGGGTTTTTGTACCTGGCAATACAGCTGATTGAAAGTGTTAACATTCGTTACTAGACCATATGCAATTTCTTCGTCATCTTTCTCTTTGACGTAGGTGCCGAACATTCTGAACATACGGTGTTGTAGCAATAATAATTCGGGAAATAATGTTAGGTCTTTTGCTCAAGAATATAAACCCAATACATCTAACCAGAATAATGATGTCAAGAATCCGATTAAGATTTGATTATAGATTTAAATGAAAAATAAAATATCCAACCTGTCCCAAATAATGAGTGTTCCCGCATAGTTCTTGTCAATACAGTACTTGTTTCTTCCATGGTGAACTCTGTGACTAGAGGGTGTGTTGAAAACGTACTCAAGGGGTCCGAGGTAGGGAACCATCTACAATTGCCAACATTAAAACAAATACCCAATTTTTAAATGTAGTTGCGAAGTGAAGTTTTGGGCAGTGGAGTTAATTTCAAACTGTACCTTTGAATAATAAATTCCCAAACCATCGAGTTTCATTAATTTTATGCAACACCGTAGTTCCCAGTATACTACGCTAGGAATCTATGTTCCCCGCGCCCCTATGCGAATATATACGTCATTATTTTCCCCCCTTGTGTATGAGTGTTGAGGTTTTCGTGTGCATTGAGAATTGTTTAATGGTTTCTATTGTTGTGTTTATAATAAACCCTGCATATTTATTAGTGTGTTATTCTTCTATTTGTGAATTATATATTGCTTACAATTAATAGGGCAAATCTAATTGTGTGGTAAACCAATCTGTTGTGCGTGTACTTATTTGGTACAATCTAGTTCTTTATACAGACTATAACAAGCGACCGGCACCCACCAAAAATTGTATGCATATTTCTGAATAAATCCAGTGGAGAACTTGGCCTACTAGTATAGTTACATAGTTCCAAAAACCAATTTATGAAATCTTATTTTTAAGCTTAGTTATGAAGAGTTTTATAGGAGATCCTCTGGTTCACCTTTATAAGGAAACGCTGTCCAGCGAGAAAGTGGGCGGGGTTTCAAAGAAGAATGCAATGCAATTCAATATTGCTTGCGGCGGGCAAATTAATTAAAACTAACTTTGCGGAGAATGAACCAAATATTGTCTATATCTAGAAAACGGACAACCGTATTTTATAGCGGTAACGAAAAATCTGTTTTCTCTCACCATGCTTCCTTCACTCATTCACTAACCTCTGTGTGCAGCCAGAATTGATACAAAAGATTTAAATATCTATGAACAAGGAAAATATTTGGAGGAATAATAACACATTGACAAAGATCGAAGATTGCGGTTCCGGCATCCTAAATAAGAAGAGTTTATTCATTCGGTTTCGAATTATTTTAAAGGGAAAATTACATAGTCCTTGCTATTTAATACGTTTACATTAGATATTTTGTTTATTTAAGCAATCGAGTATCAGTTTGTTCTGATGATTATTGTTTATTGATATTTTACGAAACACAAGATCACAGATATTTGGAGGATGAAGTGAGACGAAGGGACCATAGGGAGCCAGTAGCCTCCATTGCACAGCTCCCGCGATACTGAAAAAACAGTATTATTATATTATTCTACAAGAGACTGATTTAAATATTTTTTACTTTTCATCATTTAAAGAATTGTTTTCTGTGTGTTACTATTAAATATCAATTGATTTAACTGTTGGTATGGCCTATTTTTAAAAATCACAAGTTTACCGACAAGAAACCTTGAAAGTTTTGGTCAAATGATTGATTGCAAAAGTCCGCGCTGTAATAATTTAATGTATGGGTGGTTTTTTTGACTTTTGAAGGAAATAATTGTGTATTCTATAAAGATGAGAAGAAATATAGAAAGGAAAGTTCTTAAATTATTTGTGGACCACCTATAATTAATACATGAACGTTTTTAGCTCAAGCTTTCAATGTGGCGTTTCAGCTAAGATACGTGAAGAATCCGTAAAATATTCCCTCCATTAGTTAAGAGCATATTTCATTGATCTCACTTCTGATTAACAGTTAAGATAAAAGTAAAACTTTATTCTATTAAACTATGTAAGTTTGTAAAAAATAGGGGGTAATCGAAGGCCATTCTGTTTAATAGATAAAAACGTCTTTGTTAGAGTATTTATAATATAAATAAATGATGTTACATTTTGTAGAAGCAGTGATAAATAGAACAATGGAACGATTACACAAAGCAGAACACCTACAAAGAATATCTGCAATTTCTAAACAAATAATAACTATACAAAGATGAAATAACTAGTTTTAAGTTATATAATAAATATATGAATATAGAATATTGAAGATAAACTGGGTAAATAGTGCAGTTCGGTTTGGGAATTATATCATTATCCGAAGAAGCTTTTATCTAAAGCAATACGTAAATACTAATAAAATAGTTGCACAAAATCAGTTATGTGGAATTAATTTACTTTTTCTACCTAAAAGTTGTTAAACTCGTAATTTATACTAACAAAGTCTCAAAATGTTAAAAGTGCTCGTCTTGGATGATCTGAATTAAGTAGTTTAATTGTTACTCTTTGTAACCTCCCTTATTTTAAAGCTACCTGGACCCATATGCATAAAAATTTAGTACCGGATTACGTAAAACCGATTTACGTAAACCGGGTTTACGTAGTACC
>JAQGAV010004254.1:0-10654 GCA_034691345.1 Phasmarhabditis papillosa | reverse complement strand
AAGAAAATGTACAAGCAACCGATATAATTGTGCGCTCGCCTTATAATAAATAGACCTTTAAACTACATTAGATTTGTGCTTAGACTATCTAGAATAATATAACTTATTTTTATCGCTCAAATCTTCAAGCACAGCCAGGATTCGCGGTAGGATCTCTCCATAGTTAGTGTCAGGAGTAATAATATAGGGTAAAGAATTCATGTTTTGTCTGACTTTGAGCTCTTTTTGCTAATACCGTGCCAGCTAGTGGCGCTTTCTGACCGTACAAAATTTCACCTATATACGACGTACGAGCGTGCAACTTGCTTGCAGGCGCGGTGATACTATGCGTAAGATGCATCCAATAAATATGTAAGTGAACTTCCATTATTAATCTCGGCTCTGACTACAAGAGTTTAACTTCTACAACCCAACACGTGCGGGTACTTTAGCCTAGTGGTTAGAGCAGTGGTCTCGGAATCCGTTAGGATCTGTGGCCGTAGTACAGAACCGCCAGGGTGGGTGCCCGGGCAGTTTTTGACTGCCCAAGCAGTTGAGAATTGGTGCCCGGGTAGGCTAAAAACTGTTAGGGCACACACCTTGGCGGCTCCGTTCTACGGCCAGTGAGGCTGTGGGTTCGACACCACTAGGTTCGACACCCTAGGACTAACCATAAGTTTAAATACTTTTTTTAAATACTTACACGCCACTTACAGTCCGTTCATTGGCAAAATATAAGTAAATCCGCCCTACTAGAAATACCAATTCGGCATTCACTGCGAGGTCCCCTTCGGACCCTACAAGCCATATTTAAGCGCGGTGTTCTTTTCTAAAATAGCGGGTGTTTATATTATGAGTTGCCTGGCGGTTGCCTAAATTGAATATAAAACAAACTTGGTTGGCTGAGATTTGTTTTGATTACAAATTTCAGTGAAAAATAGACAAATCTTATAAAAAAGATGTGTCGGGAAATTGGTAGAAATTGAACCGAAAAACAATAATCTGAATATTCTGGAAGAACAGTAAAAGTTTGGGAACGCTACCTGTATTGGATTGGGATCTTGTACTCTTTATTACAGTAACTATTCTTTTCCGAAAATATTGTCGTTATAGAATATTTGAGAAGTCTTTCTTTCAAATTCACAAAGCTACCGAATACTTTTCTAATTAATTGACGTAGAGGCGGTGTTTAGAAGCTTTGACTCACCTAGAGGTCGATTGTTCGAATACAAAAAAAAACTGGGTCTCGGCAAGTTCCACAGAACAAACTATACTAGAGCAGGTGTACGAATTTCTTGGGACGGCCCGGGTGGGGTCTGAAGAAGTAGTCCCGGGCCTGTGCCGAGGTTTGTGAATCGGGTCGGCCCGGATTGCAACTCCTGTACTAATCTACTACATAACAGTTATTACAGGATTTAAACTAGCAAAGAAGAATCCCTTTTAACAACAAAGAAAGACTATAATTATAAAAAATACTATTTGATTCTTTTCAAATGGTCGTTAATAATCTTGGTTCTTCCCTTTTGTCCTTGCTATGTTTTCAAACAAATTGTAATTCTATGTTTGCCTTATTGAGCCTACATGAGAATTTATATTTATAATATAAACAAAAATTAAGCGAATGTAAATTAAAGAAGAATGGGAATAAGGATTCAAAAATGGGAATTCAGAGTTGTATATAAATAAGATATGCGGAAAAAAGCAGGGATTTTGGGTGTTTTAGCGCAAATTTGCCTTTGCTTCGGTAATATTTAGTTCAATCGAGCTGAAGTTGCACGGCGGTATAATGGTATCCTCCTTTTTATTTTAGGCCCTCAGACTACTCAAAGTTGGATAGGGTCGGGTCGGAGTAAAGAAAAATTGCAGACTGCCCGGCCCGTTGAGAAGTCTGGCCCTTCTCTATTCTGCATGAACAGTGGCCGTAGTATAGAAACAACCGGGTGGGTGCCCGGGCAGTTTTTGGCTGCCCGAGCAGTTGAGAATGGTTGCCCGGCACCCACCCGGGCGATTCTATACTACGGTTACAGGGTAGCGGATTTCAATGGTCAGCCAGAGCGCCACCCTGCGCAGGACCCAATAATCTTTAAAGCCGTACTCCCTTAATTATACTCTCTCTTATAAAACTATACAATAAAACAAGGTTACCAGTAGTTATTTCATTTGTTTTAAACCATTCAAATTCACCTTGAATTCCATTTGCAATTTAACTTTTCAACTATTCAAACGGCTAATTTGATCTGACAGAAAAGTTTCAATTGCTCAGATAAGATCTAGCAACACCACGGCGAGGAGTTTGCCAGCACATGGCGGGTACAATTGTTTACGCAGATGAGGTACGGAAACGGCTAGATTGGGTGGAATCCGTATTTACGAAACTTTTGCTCTGTCTGTCCTGTGGCCGTAGTATAGAAACGCCAGGGTGGGTGCCCGAACAGTTTTTGGCTGCCCGGTCAGCTAAAAACAGTTCAGAATTGTTGCCCCGGCAGCCAAATACTGCTCGGGCACCCACCCGGGCAGTTCTATACTATGGCCACTGGTTCAACCTAGATAGTCAAGTCAGTGCAAGTACCGAATGGGTTGGAATATCTATCTCGAATCCAAGAGTATTCAGGAATTAAAAAAATGGGATAATCTTAATCTTAGTGCTTCGAAAGTTCCGCATGGCAGATATTTTGGAAATATTGAAGCCCTTTGAAAGCGCTAAAAACGCTAAGCACGAGTATCCATTTTTACTTCTCTAACGTTATAGACGTGCTGGCGCATACAAAAAAGCAGGAATATGTCGAGAAAACCGCCGTGTTTAAAACAGCGGTGGCGGTGTAAAAAGATTGCGTACATTTGATGTAATATTATACTGTAAAGAGAGTAATAAAGCTATAAAACAATCCGACCACAATTAACCTTCAAAGCAAATGAAAATGCATTAAACTTACAAAAAGTAATCATAAACGATAAGTTTAGTCTCGAGAAATAGAGAGAGAACGTCGAAGAACATTTATGTATGGAAGAAACATACGTTGTATTCTTCAGTAGCGGAATAGGAATAGGAGTGAATCATTTATTAGTAAAATCCTCCCCTTATATAGGGTTGTATAAAAAGAATACAAGAGATCACAGAATACCACTGGACCTTTCTGAGATGGGAGCCACGGTGGATTCGGATGGAGTATTCCACTCCACAACTATATATATATATATATATATATATTGAAATAGTCTGTAGAAATAGATAGGTTTTCCGCGCGGTATCTTGGGGGATCAACGGTGTTAAAGAAAAATTTATGAACATCAGAGGGTGGTGAACATTTTCTTCAAAAGTATATTCCGTTTACTTTATAACACCGCCTCTATCGAGGATACTGCGCCAGAAACCTTGCTCTTGCAACTGACTATGTCTAATTGTAAACAAGAAGTAAGTCAAATTAGAAGATAAGCAGATCTATTTACTCTAATTACGGTATGCACTTGAGTCTAGGCTTTTACCATAAAAATACAGATCGGCTAAAAGGCATGCTATGGTCAAAATGCCTGTTCTAAAAGGCATTTTATAACATTGCTCCCTTCTAAATTTGCTAAATATGCAGAAGAAACAGCTTCTTCAGAGCAATACTATACAAATTGAAATGGCATTTTTTGCTAATGGCGATGGGTCTATGCAGAGACTGTCGGTGGACTAATCACATGCAAGAAGTTACGGTGCAAACTGCAAATATTGTAAAGCTTATTAGAGTAATTAGAGCTAATTTAGTGCACAGATATGCTCAATTTTCAATTTATTAGACCTTTAAAAGCAAGGGATTAGTACGCCGACTATAAACATCTTACTATTAGCCTTCTACCGGCATATGTTCCGTAACGAACAAACTTCTTCAATACTTGAAAATTGCGGATTTCTATCCATAGTTTATACCTTCAAACCCCCATTTGTTGTTCATTCCAAAGTGCCGACCGAGTGATTTCACCCCAAGTGAGTCAATAAAATATTGGGTTTGCGCATTTTTCGCGCAGAGATGGCGGCGTGCGCCATTTTTGATTTAATGAACATTTAATGTACTCCTGCAGCAAGAATTAAGAATAGAAAAGTGAAACTAGTTCAGCGAATGTCTGGTAAAACGGTCTTATAGCGAAAATGTTAAAAAAACCATAGAAGAAGGATAAGTATTTACTGGACAAATTTGAAATATAAAAGTATTACTAGTAAGAAATTAATTCAAATAGTGAGTCTCAAAGAAAGGTCTTTCCGTTTGAGCCTCTTAAAATGTAACAGTTTTGATCGTCTTTCGAAACCTACCAACAAAGCCGACGTTCTTCCCGAAGGCAAGAATTAAAATTGTTGGGCCTCTGCAATATTACGCAATATATAGACTTTAGATTGAAAATGTAAATACTACCTAATTATTATGATGTTAGCAAAGTTTTTCGTAATGGTTCAAGTTAAAATGGGGCGCGTCTGCCTTAAAAATCTTATCATCCTCAGTCAGCATTGGCGGAGGAGTGGGCGGAGTCTATTTTGATCGAATTATCGAATAAATTGAACAAACATTAATGCTGTGATTAATGTGAGTAAAAATAACTGACAAAATTGTGGTGAACTGGTGAAAATTGGCAGAATTGAACCGAAACTTAGTTGGTAGATCGTTTCTAGTGAGAATCTAGGGACATTACCGTAATCATGCGCATAAAACAGTATTCTTGTCTCATACTTTAAAGGTAGTCTGGTGGGTAAAACTATTTTGAGTTGGGGGAACCTGCTGTACGGATCGGGTCCCCCCACATCATTCAAAAATTCAAACCGTTTTGCTCGAGGATAGTTTAGCCAGAAGATTGGTTCTCATTTCATCTTTAAATAAAGTGTTTGGGAGCTTTTCTAGTCACAGTAAACTCTAAGAATTGATCAAATATTCATTAGTTTGTGAAGGCTTTAAGTTCTCAACCGTTCACGATTAGTTTAAGTTACTCTAGCAATCCTCGTGAATACCAGGGCCGGGAAAAGGCCGGCCGGGCCGGTCCGGTCCGGCCCGTTTCCCAAATAGTCGGCCCCGGCCTTAGTCTATTTCACCCTTTTTAGCGGACTTTTGTTCAATAAAGCTTGTTTTCAGTGTTCAGTCAATTTTGTTCACCAAAATTGTCATTGCGCCGGCCGACTTTTTGAATTTTCGGCCCCCGCCCGAGCCGGACCGTGAAATTTCCAGCCCTTGTGAATACAATCCTTTCCTTAAAGATAGGGAAATCGGCTTCAAACTTTTGTTTTTAACCGCAAGTTGGCCTTGCTTTTATCAATTAAAAAGATATGAAATTGTTATGTTAGCCCACCTCTACCGCATGCTTAAAAAACACTGCCTAATTGCTAATTAAAAGCGAATTAAAAGCGCCGGTGTTCCTTTTTTCTTTATCGCGCACTTTGCGCGCCGTTTACCAGCAGGGTGGCCCGCGCAATCAAAAACAACGCGGGGTGCGTCAGCGCAAAAACCCGACCGCGATGTCGAAAAAACGGCTGAATTGCGTATTTTATGAGCGAATACGGTAAATTCAGCGGTGACAATTAAAGGTAGATGGCTGACTAATCAGCAATTATGGGATTTCGGTGTTCAAATAAAGAAATCAAGAACGAACTAGAGTATTTAAACTGTGAAATTCTTTTTTAAAATAAGATAGTGAAAGATCTAAATAGAATACTTTGAAAGCAGGATAACACCAAAGAAGCGTAGAAAATTCACAACCAACGCTCATACATCCTAATGAGATGTGGCTTCTGAAGACCCAGCCCGCGGCAAAGACAGGTCTGGCCCGTCAAATCCCCACAAATTAGACTAGCAAACTAATTATTAGGTCTGAAGAGTTTTCATCTTCATAATTCGTAAACCCATGTTAAGCTGTAAGTGATTACGAGAAAAGAGAATGAATTTTTCACAACGGTTCTTCAATCTAACAGACAAGATCCTTGAAATAACTTTTAAGAAGCCGGTGAGGTTGATCATGGGGATTTTGGACAAGTCTATCCGACGTTTATTATAATCAACGGATGAATCGTTTGCAGAGGTGTACTGTAGAAGTTAGAAGGAAAGAAAATGTACAAGCAACCGATATAATTGTGCGCTCGCCTTATAATAAGTAGATCTTTAAACTACTTGAGATTTGTTCGTAGATTATACCCAGCTACCCCAACCTAGTATTGTTATTCTTCTCTTCAGATCCTATCCTACTATATAGAAGGAGTGGTGGCGCGAGCATTTTGATGGTGTGTGGTGAGCTGCAGCGATTAATCATTATGGATTCCAGCATTCAACTAAAGAACATACTTAATACTCTAAAATATTTAGAATATCAAAACAGAAGACTCAAGAAGTTTTTTGTTAACGGAAAATGTATGAAATTAACAACGAAAACGGTACGACTAACAAGATCTCCGAGTCTCAACAACAGAGTCCTCTGATAGACTCCCATTCTGAATATTCCTAGACTGAATGTTTCGAAAAGTTAAAGGAACTTCAGAAGAAGTTTAGTGTGTTTCTCATGTATCTTTGTAACACTCCGTCTAGGAATTAATTTCACTGCAAAGGTACCACCAACGTAGAAAAGCAGCTATTCTTCCGGTAGAATATATAATTTGACTATAGTCGACAGACAAACGTAATTCAGGTTAAAGTACTTACTTTACAACGGGCAAAATAGTTATATTTAGTAATATAAACTAATTTTTCCAGATAAACAAGTTAGATTTGGTGTTGTACTTTGTATCATTGAAAAGGATAATACGCGTTTTACGCGCGCCATTGCTAGGTCGCGCTCCAATACAATTTGCAGTTCGTACCGTATACCATTGCATAAGCCTTGGTCGCCGACTATAGCCTGGACTAAAACTGGCCGGGTAAGATTCGGCATAAACCCAATAAAACGGCTTATAGTTCGTTATTTGTTTTTACCTGCTAGCCAACACCACCTAGCCGGTCTGTACCACTTAGAACAATCTAGCTCCAACATAAACCCAGGCCAGGCCGTTCCCCATCCACCGTAGAAACTATACTGCGCCATATTGCTACTTTATGTCTCTGCGTCTCGCTTTATTATGCGCTCCAATCGAACTATGTCTTGAGTTTGTTGAAGTATCAATGTAATTTATCATCCGGGATTCACTACTTGGCCAACCAAATATGGAGATTTTAATATTGAAAGAAGCAAAATAAGAAGTTATAGCAATAGTTAGGAAGAAACTAACCATTTGAGTTAAGACCTTAGAATAAAGCTGATATTCTATACACAATGAGTTTAGATACTGTAGGTGTCTGAGTTGGGCGCGATGAGCTACAATCAACAAAAAAAAGACTTCTTATAACCGATAACCGTATAATATTTCCCTTTCCCGTATAATTACAGAGCATATACTATCTTCACGGCTCGCCGCGCCCTAAGGAAACTGGACAGAGCAATTTCTATCTTCATTTATTTATCATTAGCAAGGCCATATATCAATCTGTGCGCTTGAGTTTTTGCGAATGATTTTGTTGAAGTGTTCCAAAGAAAATTGCTTTAAGTTTAAAATGGGACCACATTCCTTCAATCCCATTGTCTCCGTTGGCGAGCCGTGTCTGTCTTTAAACCCACAGTTCCCGCTTCAAAGCAAAAGTGCGCAGAGCGTTGTTTTGAAATTATACCAAAGTAAAAGATTGTGGCAAACATATATTTAAAGACTTAATGTATTTTTGTTTATTGGTGAATGTTCTATAGGATATGTGTCAAAACAGGTACAAAAGCAAAATCTGAAGTAGTAAATCGACTCTAGGGGTATTTATGGGCCGACCCGAGCCGGCTTGAAGAAACTTGGCCATTGACCTTGCCCAGATCAACGCAATAAAAAAACACCTCTGCTCCACTCATCTGTGTGAATTCCCGTGATACGCTACTATGCAATACAAATGCTGAACAATCATTGTTATACCTTATAAGTACTAATAAAGTATTACGTACAAGTAGCGGTCTCCAGAAATAGATTAAAACAGTGGGGTGTTATAAATAAGAGCGGGTTAGAGTAAAATTAAAATAAAATATGATTGAAATTGTTTACAAGAATTCCTTGGGTTGAGAAATGAAATGTGGGCGGGGCTTTATGTGACTTGCCGCTCATATCAGTGCTGGAAATCAAACGAAAATATGCAGTAGAATTATGAAGCCCTGGAGAGGAGAGTAGCGCGCTCCAATCCTAAAAGACAGCTGAATGCCAATGGGGTTACGGTAGAAAACTTAAAATTATAAGTGTAGGCTTCTGAAACTATACGAAGTTCCACAAAGCAAACGGATAGTACCGTAAGTTGGCCGTAAACGCGAAGATCTCGATAGTTGCGGGTCCTTTAGCCTAGTGGTTAGAGCAGCGGTCTCTCTATCCGCGAGGATCTGAGGCTGTGGGTTCGACTCCCCGTAGCTGTAGAAGGCTTGGAAAACCCGCAGATTATTTATCCCATGTTTCGTGCCCCGAAGACTGAATGTTAGAAAGGAGCAGTCTCTGCTCAGGAGATTCCGGAATGAATGACCGAGACCTCGCGTCTACAGTTATTGTGTTATATGTGTGATTACAGGAAATAAATCATGTAAAATTACTTTTATAGTTAACAACCAACTGAGAACATAGTTTTATTTGGCTTATTAGATTCCATTGCTTAAAAGATTCAGCAAGTTAAGCAAAATACCATGCAAACACATAGTATTATGAAAAGGCTGCAGTGATTCTAAAGATAATCTAACACTTTTTCTCCATAACGCTTAGAATAAGCGTCAGTCTTCTCAGTGAAGGCGACAAATTGGTGAATGAGCAGTCAAGTGTTGCAATATTGAGGAACAAGTGGCCGCATTCAAATGATCATACACGGATTTGATTTGAATTTGGTTCCAGATAGAATTTTTTATATTATTAAAGGTTTGCCAGTTCTGTAATGGTGAAGAAGAAAGGTTCACAATTTGGGCGGCCGAGTCAGTGAAAACCCACGGCGTGAAAAAAAACACAACTGATCCAATCTTGTGGAATAAATGTAGTCTTCGCAGATGTAGAAACGGTTTGTTCCAGAACTTGTCAAGTGATCTAGCTGAAGTTGCTATATTTATCAAAGCTTAATTTATTCATATTTTCGCGGAATCATTTTAAACCTTAAACTTAACTTTTAGTGGGACTATATCTACAAAATCAGTCTGCCGGTTGGCGCTATTTCCTTGTCAACCTTCTTACATCTCATAAAATCCAATAATCCATTAGCAATGAAGATATCAAATTCACTGCTAGTTATCTATCCCTTCTAAAAGAACAACTGTTTCGTGCACAATTACATCATAAAGCTGGAAAATCATAATCTCTCTTAAATGAAATTGAACACCCATCTAGTTGCGTATAGAGGAAACTGTGTCAAGCAATCAGGGACTGGCGCATTACAAATATTATATAGGAATTAAAGTATAGTATCTTATGTGATGTCTAAAAATAACAGCGCATTAAGTCCGTTCTGAAACAAACTGTAGTTTATAAAGAGTTTTCTAAATAGCCTTCGGTCCTGGCCGAGGAGGGAATGGGCCGGCTCGTTACCAGATTTTCTGGACCGGGCCCGGCCCAGGACAAACTGTTGAAAACTCGGCTCTAGCCGGCCAGAGAAATTCCCACCCCTGGGGACTGCGTAATTATGGGTGGGTAAAGCCTTGAAGTTTCTCGAACTTTCGTGTAGTTATAGTCTACGGACAAATCTAATGTAGTTTAAAGGTCTATTTATTATACGAGCGCACAATTATATCGGTTGCTTGTACATTTTCTTTCGATTTCCGCGCTCCTTCTAAATTCTACAGTACACCTCTGAGAACGATTCATCCGTCGACTATATGGTACTTATTGTTAGACCCAACGACCTTTTAAAATCCACATTTAAAATGGGTCTTGCAGAACTGGAATTTTCCAAACTCCAGAAGAAAGTGCTACGGACTAGAAGAATACCGGAATATTTTAAAACAACTTGAAGGATTACTTTTGTAAATCAGATTATGGTAGTTATCGTCTATTCCGTTCCGACCCAATGAGCAAACAACATTCACCGGCCCGTTAACCTCAATAAACTAAGAACTCAAAAAATAGCTACAATAATGCCATCCAAATTGGTCTTCTGAGATTTCCGAAAGAAGTATCTTTGTTGGAACTGAAGAAGCGGAGAAAAAGTTTTGATTTATATTTAGATGTGGGGTGGGTCGCCTATTGTGCTACTCAATCTGAATAGAGGGCCAGTCAGCTAGGTCTCAGCCGAATCGACGAAGACAGCGAGAGCGCCAGCAGCAGCACAGATTATTAATGTCTTGATAAATGACTTAAACGGTCTCATAAGACTTCTTTCATATAACTCTCAGTCGCAGAGAATTCAAGCACAACCAATTCGAATATGTCAGAAAAATGAAAGCAACAAACGGACTATAGATATAGCATTTGAAAGAATGATATGCAACTATTGAATACAATAAGAACACACTGCTATATTCGATTCACATCATACCTGTTACGAGCCGCAACCATACCTGTTACGGGCCGGCCCGCAGACCCAAATTTTCTAGGCCCGGCCCGCACTTTTTCTATTACTAAGATTTCATAATTTGCAAAACTAATGTCCTCGGCGGGGATCGAACCTTGACCTCTCGCTCCATATTTTCCTCGATGCGG